>APFE031546564.1:54965-108388 GCA_000404065.3 Pinus taeda | reverse complement strand
TAATAATAATAATAAATAGTTTAATTAATTAAATAAATAAAAAAGAGCCAACCTATTTTCTTATATCTTTTGTTTAATAACTTATATATATACCCTAATTATAGCTCTTGGATACATCATTAAGATCTTAAGAATATCTATTGACGCATCCTCCCCTCATAATGGACTCACTTGGTAGTTCGAAATGTTGGGTTCACAAAACTCTGCAACAGGTCATTCCTCCTCTATCGAAAACTATCCTCACCTGTATGGATTCATTATTTAACAACTCCTCACGATGCTGCAAAGGCCCCTTCAGTAGGTGCAAAAGCTACACCACCTGCTGGTGGTGGTGGAGGTGGCAAAGGATCCTATGTGGCATGACTATCTCCTGCTTCCACATCATCCTCCTCATCCCCTTCCTCGTTGCTCTCAGAGAAGACCTCAATAAAATGATCTTTTCTGGTAGCACATCTATGTCCCGGTACCCATGGCTCCTGACAAGTAAAGCATCGGTGCTTCTTCTTGAGCTCCCTCCTGGCATCATCACCAATCTGTCCTCGTCCTGAATTCCCCTTTGGAGACGGAATCCTCACATCCTTACCCTTAGGCTGGAAAGCCTGTCTCTGGGGGTAAGGTGTCTGGGTCCTGGGTAAGGCATCCTGTAAGTTCCGAGTCCTACTAATAGCATCTTGGACTATGGCTGGTCAAGTGGATCTGACTAGACCCCAAAGTGGCTCTGTTAACCTGTCAACAAACATGTAGATCCTCCATGCCACGAATAGATCTGGCACCATCACTGAAACCCTAAAGAAGTCTGCAATCTAGGTCTCTCAGCTCCCGCTCTATTTGAGCCTCATCAGCTCAACAAAGTGTTGTTCCAGATCCCTCTAGTCAAACATCTCCATCAATCTCCTGGTGAGCTCGGTGTATGTCGTCACTGTTGAATGTCCGAGTGTAACCATCCCATGGAACCACCAATCCTAGGCCTCACCATCGAAATGTAATGTCGCCACCTTGATGGCCTCTATCTCTAATATCTGGTTAAGCTAGAAATAGATGTCCAGCTTCTCCACCCAAGACCTAGCCGAACTATTTGATGAACCATCGAACATAGGCAAGTGTAATCTACTAACTGTGTGGTGGGTGTCTCCATCGTGATAATACCAGTATCCTCTGTAATGGTCGTAGGCTTTACTGTCCTGCTAGAGCTAAACAAAGTCTTTGAATGAGAAAGCATCCCTTAGCTCCTACCCATAGGCCTGGTACTCTACAAAATAGTCACCCATATGACCGACCTCTGCCTCTTGCTGGGCTTCGGCCCCCGTGTCTGCTCCTAGGAAAGTGGGCATCGTAGAGCGTGTAGGGGCATGTGACGCCATCTGCTGAGTAGTATCACACTGAGTGGCACCCTACTCTGGGAAATGGTGGGATGTACCCAATCCCTCACCAACTTGGGAAACCCATGGGTTCTCACACTATCTAGCCTCCACCATTGTGAATCTTTGCCCCATCACCTCGATCTGCCTCGATAGATCCTGCACTGATTTGAGGAGCATGTATGCAAATCTCTTCTCGTCCTCATCTGCCATTGGACCCTCCTGCTCTATGTCCACCACAGGCTCTTCTTGTTCTGCGCGCACCACAGGCTCCTCCTGTTCTGTGTCCACCACCCGAACATAGTCTCCCTCTCCGTAAGTGTTCTCCAACCTATGCTCAATATCTCTATATTACCTACCTCTGTAACAGATGTAGGGATTCTCCCTTAGTGTCATAGACTACTAGCTCCATAGGCTGAGCCAGATCTATGCTCTAATACCACTGTAATATCCCTTTTTTAGGAATATACCTCAAACACAAGCAAACTCCGACCAGTATAGGAGAAAAACACACAAGTGGTATAGTAGTCGAGAAACTCAAAGAAATAAAAATAACAGTAGTGCAACATATGATAATGTATAGATGAAATATAAGTAGATACCCAAGAAATGAAAAGAGAAATGCTAAGCCATTTTATTATACTGCATAATGGATAGAGTACAAGAGGTGATTAGAAAGATGGCACCTTGACTTGCACAAGGCAAGTAAAGAAATATACTCAGAATGGTAATGAAATGGTCTCTTTTTGAACTGCATCCAAGCTGCTGGAGAACTACTTTGCTACTGCTACTGCTAGAATCAAGTGAGGATTTGGAGCTAATCCCCTCCTCAAAAAATGTTGAAACTATGAAATCAGACTCTACTCAATAAACCCAGAAAAGCATAGAAAGATTTTCTAAAACGGCTGACCCCCAAAAACTCACCCCCTTGAGGATCTACACTATCCCTCAAGGCTCTGCACTACCACTGAATAGAACCCTCCAAAACTCTACCCAAAACTCTACAAAAATCCTCCAAGATGCAAGAGTTGATCCCCTACTCAATCTCCCAGCTTAAATCTCCACAAACCCTAATCCAGAACTCCTACCCAGAGAAACTGCATCCTCCTCTCTCAAGACTGTGCAGTCATCAAGATGTTCAGCTCTCCTCCTCAACTACAAAATTTATCCTCCTGCAAAGACTGATGAAACTACCTCATCCGAGCAGGCACTCGAAGTCCCCCGGGGCTAAGGGTGAGATCTCCGAATGGACACACTCAATGCACTAAAAAATGTTGTAGACAGGCTAAATGGCCAATGTGCTCTAAGTCAAAGTGAATAGCTCAAATACAACCTAATCAAATTCCAAAATGAGGAGGTTCCTCTCTCCTCTATAGCGTTGGCCTCTCTCAAACCCTAAGGCCCACCACCTCCAACATAGCCTCTCTCTTGCCACATGTTCCTTTCCATTTGCGCAGTCTCTCAAAGTGTCTATGTGGGCCCCTTCTCTATGTGGTCCTTTGGCCCCCCTTGGCTCCCCCTTTAAGTCACAATGTTGTGCTACTAGGGAGTGACTTTATTCAAAAAGTGAGTTATGTCCCCCTTTCCTCACCTTTTTATTTATTAATAACTATAGAAGGAAAAATTGAGCAAAATCAAATATTCTAGTTAGCCATGGCTAATTAGGAATATTACAGGGAGGTGTCAAGTTATGCATTGTTTTCTTTCCTAGTTGATTCATTTATTTTCATTCTTTGCAAAAATAAAATATTTGCATTAGGCATATTTAATTTCAAAAGTAGAAATTTCAAATTTGCATTGGATTATAATTTTCATTTAATCATAAAAACAAAAAGAAAAAAATCTCCAACACCAACCAACCCCCCCATTTGATCACATGGTGCAGTAAGAGCCACATCACCATTCACTTTTGTAGGTAGAAGAAGGAGATCGCAAAGAATGTAGAAGAAATATATGGAGATGATGACAATGAGGAAGATCCTCTTGGATTTCCCATTCAAGGAACTGATATTAATGTGCACATGAATAACATCCCTCCATCTTTTCTTCCAAAATTTCATTGTCTAAGGTGAGAGGATCCAGAAACCTTTCTCTTTGAATTTGAAATTGTTTGTAGATCTTATGGTTACTTACTAAAAACTCAAAGATTGAGATTGTTTCCAACAACATTGAAAGATAGGGCCCTTAAATGGTTCATGAGTTTAAGGACTAATTCAATAAGATCATGGAATGATATGAAAATATATTTATAGAAAAATATAAAGATCATGATCTTAAAGAAGAAATATTTAGAATGAATCAAAGAGAAGATGAGAGCCTTGAGGATATAATAGCGAGGTTCATGTACAATGTTAATAGGGGAAAACTACATCATTTATGATCTCACACACTAAAAACCCTCTTACTTATAACAATTTGGGATGAGTGGATTGATCTCCTTAATATCATGAGTAAAGGTGATCTATATCAATTATCATTTGAGGAAATTTGTGAAACATGCAAACACATATCAAGATGAAAATGAAGAGTAGGTAAATCGGCATCAAGATCGATAAGTCAAGCTAAACTTGGAAATTTGTTTGATGACTTTAAAATAGAAATTGTAGCAATCTAATTGAACAAGTAGAAATGTTAAGTATAGAAAATGAGAAAAAAGAAGATGTTTGTGTTGTCCATGCCAAATCACATGATGTTAAATGTTGCTCCTCATTACCAAGTTTGAAGGAAGTTCACGAAGACGACAATGGAACAAGTTGATTGCCAATGCAGCTATGTTATTTAGATCCAAGAGGACCATGGCAGCCTATTCAGCCTGATATAATGCAAGAGCCTCATTCATAATTTCAATCTTATGCACATCCACCTCAAATCAATTGCAACACACCCTCTGCTTGGCAACATTGGCCATCTCAATGTAAAATCAATCTTGGCAACAAGGTTGGAAAGGAACTTATGGGAGTCATCCACAATATCCTCAATATCTTCCATCCCCAACTCCATGTTATCCCTACCATTCACTTCCACCACAACCACAACACCATCCACATCTGTCTCAAATATACACTCCCACTCACCTACCTGTACCACCATTTCCAAACCCACATATTGAAGTAGCTCAACCCACTTACAATGATGAGATACAGAACTTCCAAACATCTCCTCTTGAGCTCAATGGTATTCACCATAGCTGAGGAAGAGTATTGAAAAAAAGGGATTAACTCGATATCATTTAAGGACCACATCCAAAAGAAGAAGATTTAAATAATAAGACTACAGAACCATGGGCTATGATTGATGAAGATCAGACATCAAAATCAGATATCGAGAGGACTCCCTCGTGGTTCCCATCAAATCCTCCATGTATTCATGAAAACAATCAACAAAAAGAGGAAGAATTGAATTTCATGTTAGAAGAAGACATGAAGAATGATCCAAATCAACAAAAGGACCAAGGACATCACAATTGTATTGAAATATGGTTCCATACAGTCACTAAGTTGTAGCATCACTCTCCTCCTCAACTATGCTTGATCGTTCCAAAGTCAAATCATTTGGTCTCTGAAATCTAGGTACATTTCAAAGCATACATTCCAAGCCTCCACATCATTTTATCTGTCATCTTGATCTGCACATGGCTCCATTGGAAGTATTCTTATACTTGAAAGTGATTTTGTTTTTCAATTAGGGTAGGGTAGAAGGAAAAAAAAAAGAAATAAAAGAGAAGAAATAAAAATCTAAGGTGAAAACCTCGGCTCATTTTTGAAAACCTCCATGAGGCAGTCAATGGGTTGGAAAAAGGAAAAAAAAGGAGAGAAAAACAAAAGAAGATCCTAGGTGAAAACCTCCTTTGAGGTGCCTAGGCAGACCTACTAGTTGAAAACCTCATTGAGGCAGTTAGTAGGGCTAGAAGAAGAAAAATAAAGAATAAAGGAATCTTTGCTCCATGCATGCATCCAGTCTACAACATTTGCAAGCAACAAGAACAAGTTGGTACCAAAAGGAAAATTGTCAAGCCTAGTCAAACGAAGTCAAATTTTGACTTTCTCCTACTTTGCCCAAATCATCCAACAAGGCCAAGGCCATGCCAATCCATCACCCTCATCTATTTCCACCATCCAACCATCATTCTTAAGCTTCTACCATTCAGCTTGCTTGTTGTCCTAAAAAACTACAGGATGCTCTATTTTACTACAGGACACAAAAATACATAGCACATAAATTTGTTTTTGCCATAACTTGAAAACAATGCATCCATTTGTGAAGATTTTTGGGGGGAGATGTGTATGGATGATGGTAACATACTCAAGCAATTCCAGTGCATAGTTTCCATGAAATTATCCTCCATCACCTTCAACCATTTTTGCATTTTCTCAATATCCATGCATCCATTTCAATAATTGTTTCATGGGGAGATGCATATGGATGGTGGTAACATGCCCAAGGAATTTCAACAAATTTTAGTGTACGGTTTCCAAGATATAAACCTCCATCACCTTCAACCATTTTTAGTTTTTCTCAAGATCCATGCATCCATTCACCAAAAATTTTTAATGTAGAGGTGCATAATGATGATGGCATCATTCTCAAAAATCTCCAGCGCAATTGAGTGTACTATTTGGGAGATATGGACAAAACAAATCGTTGTCTTGTAAACCTACAGCATACAGAACAACACCTACAGGATTGGTAGTGAGCATCTTTAAAGGAGATCCAGAGGTCAAGGAAGCTCCTCCAGAGCTTAGCAACTGCATTAGAATCATCAACATCACCATCCAACACCTGCACATCAACATCAACTCAACAGCAGCATGCATGTCTCTCCAACAACCATTAAGTAGGTACAGGTATGCAATATTCTTGACCTCTTCTCTTGAGCATAGTATAGCTACAAATTTGTTGTAAATGCATGAGATATGAGGTTTTATAAGCTAAGAATTGGTTATTACTACCATCCACCTTCAGCTAGTTAATTGCAGCTCACTCCTTCACTCATGCAATGTTGAAAGGTCAAATTGTGAAGGGTGATGATTTCAAGCAACGAGGACAACAGTTAAAAGAAGAAATTGTTGCAAAGGCTAAGGTCACCATAGCACTCCAAGCCCTCCATCCACTTCATATTCACTATCTATTCATCATTCATCCATATCATTTCATTCTTAAAAAAAAAAAAAAAAACAAACAAAGAGAGCATTCTCTCCATTTTCATGAAATTTCCATTTGCAAGTCAGCAAGGAGGATAGTCAAAGAGGAAAGGAGGATTACAAAGACACCGCTGTCACTCACATTTTTATTTTACCACTCATTACCATCCATTCCTCCACCATTTGTGTAATTTTTTCCACTCCTTTACCTCAGTTTACAAAGGAACTGTGTTTTCTACAAGATCCCCTGAAAACCTATAGGATGATCCTCTAGGAATTAAAGTACCCCAGAAATCCTACAGGAGGCAATCCTAAGGAAAATAAATGACTTTCTATGCCAATAAAATGCACCCCCTTCATCATTCCATCACCATACCTTTTCCACCATGATCATCCCTACATTCACCCTTAAAAACGAAATCAGTTTCAAAAAAAATAAAAATCAGTCTTCGAAAGGAAGGGAAACAAGGAGGAATAGAGAGCATCACTTGAGTATTCCTTATTCTCCACACTCCTAGTATTTCTCTCCATCCATGTCACCATCTCAGCAAAGTGTATGATTAAGAGTTATGAGGGAGAAGCAGCTACACGACATGCCATATGAAATCCTGTAGCAACCTATCTGACAAAATACAAATCATAACAGCAGCAAGTCTGCAACATGATGATCCAAGAGCAGAAGGACCTCCAAAGCAAAAGCAAAACCACCATATTCAACCACAGGTACCTGAACAAACAAAGGAGTCATCAGAAAATAACAAGAAAGGGAAGAAGACTCTCATATAGTTAGAAGACATTGAAAGAGGAGGAATGAATACTACATGAAGGCAGAATGTTGCTACAAGAAGGAATAAATGAACAAATTATGCTAAATGCCAAGATGGAAAATATTTTTCAGAGAACTACAAGGCAATTAGGTAGTCAACTAGGCCATAGAAGAGAAGAAGAAGGCAACGAAAAGAAATAAGGCATTCACAATCAAAATAAAACTCAAACTGCAATGATCAAAAGATGTGTTCCAAGAGATCCCCAATCTCTTTCTATCTTTTTTCCAGGGCCTAAAAATGGTAGAAATGCATGGGATTCAAGTTGAGGGACTTCCCTAACCTCAGTCTATCATTTATCCTCAAAACTGGTTTCCTGTAGTTTTGACAGGAATTACTATAGGATGTCCTAGTTCTCATCTAAATGCATTTTGAAGGTGTTAGAGGTGTCTAAATGGTGAAACAGGTTATCAGATGGTTGATAAGGGTGTTGAGGACCTTCACAAACAAAAAAATAATCAAGAACTCATCTTGAATAAGGGTAAGGAAGAAAGCTAATGGTCTCAAGAAACAATGATTTTTCTTTGAACAAATATGTTTATGGGATTGTCCTTGCAAAGCTTACAGCCAAGATTCTTAATGCACAAGAGAGAGGCCACCAGGGCCATGGATGAGGCACAATGAGGTCATTAAGTTGCTCAGCGGATGAGCAACACTTTCAGTAGGGAGGTGTGACGGGCCTCTAAATTAGACATAAATTAAGGCCCATGCCTCTAATTTAAAACATAAATTAAGGCCTACGACCATCCTTTAGCACATTAAAACTCTCTCTTTTCATTAGATAATTTACTTTTAACTTTAATATATTCATTAGGAAGGTTTATGAATAATTGAATATTTGTGCCTAATATTATTTTTTGTGGAATATTATGAGAATATTAGGAAGATTATGAAAAGTTGGATGAGGAGATAATTTAGGGACTTGTTCCCTACTATTGGAGAATCAATAATAAATAATAAGTCAACAAAATATTATGGAATTATGACACAAATTGTGGAACTCCAACGATTGAGAAAATCTAAAAATGTGTTCCACTAATCAAGGGAGAAGATCCACTAATCAAGGGATTTCAGTCGGAAAAGATTCCTCCATTTATGGGAAATGATTATTAATCATTTTTTATAAGTACCAAGTCAAATTTTCCTCTAGGGAATGATTGAGAAAATCTAGGAATGTGTTCCCTTCCATTTAATGCAAATTCCTAGTATTAGGGACCTGATCCAATAATCAAGGGATTTTGGTGAAGAAAGCTTCCTCCATTCATGGGGAATGATTCCTAATCATTTTTTATAACTACCAAGTCGAATTTTCATCTAGGAAGAGATTTTCATTAGTGTTATTGTGGAGAGAGCTTGTATTTTTGCAGCTCCATTGTATTTCCTCACAGGGATGTAATTCTGTTGATGAAAATAATGAAGATTGGTGTCATGTTCAACTTCTAAATATTGTTCTCCTCCATAGGTCTCTATTTCTTCTTGGGATTGGCCATCCTAGGAAGCTCAGAGCCCTTTTCTATCATTTTCTTTCCTTTTTTTCATTGCTCATTCACATGCATCTCTAGTTTTTATTTCATTCTATTTATTGATTTAGTAATAATGATTTCTTGTTGTAGGATTAAGTTAAATGGTTGATGTAAGTTTTTCTGTAGGATCACAAGAATTATTTCATCTTTGGAAAATGTTTGGAATTTCATAATAATCATTGAGTTTCTTGGATTAATCTTCTCATTCCCAAATCTACATCGTTGGACCTCCTTTTTAGCAAAGAACAATAAAGTTCTTCTATTTTTTAGAGTAGGCTAATGAGGTTCAATCAAATTTCTTCCACTTGAATTATATCATAAAAACATTCTAGTTCATAAAAAAAAAATACCCCATTGCATTTACTCTTGATTTGGTTAGGTATTTCTTAGATTTACTAGCTCACTAGTTCTATATTTCTAGATTTTCAACTACTAATGTTTTTTATTTTTTATTTTTGCATCAGTTAACGGAGGTCTTCTTGAGTGATTCTGCTTGGAATGGGGACCTAATACATCCTATTTAATAAAAAAAATTGCCCCGTCCAATTTGGATTTGATTTGCTTGACCATTCGATGAATTATAGTGAATCTATACATTATGTAGGAAACTTCTCCAAGATTTTGGAGAAAATCCATCCATCTCCCAACTTTGGTTTTGTGTTCTGAGTGATCCTAGGAATTTTCTCACTTCTTTCCACCCATATACCACCTTTCCTAAGTCTTACATCACCTCCAACACTTTCCATTTTTCTCTCAGCTATATCCTATAGGTTTTTAGTACATCTTATGCGTTTTCCTCAAATGGCCTGTTTTGAGGCCGAATTGAGAGAAATCCTCTAGGAAGTCACCAAACTCCTCACAAGGGTCTCCCACACCATCCAACCATATCCTAACCCTTCCAGCCATCCTCCAACATCCTTAATTCACCAGCCACATCACCAAAAGAAATTAGATTGCATACTTGATTTTGCATGAAAAGACAAAAATACAAAAACAAATTTATTTCAGTCCCTTGCACATTATTCATGTTTGATGCTTTTCAATTCCATTCTTATATATTATCATTTGGTTCATGATAATTTAGCATTATTTCATTATATAGTATCATTTGGTTCATGATAATTTAGCATTAATAAGGAAATGGTGTGATTTAGCATTGAATTTACGTCTCTTTCCTTGTACTTTGTTTCTTGTAATAGGTTAAGGTTCCATTTCGAACATTTCATTTTCTCCAATTAGTTTAGGATTTGACTTCAGTACATCCAGGTCATTACATTATGAAAACAAAGGAAGGACACATTATATGGTGCACATATATAGTGTCGACACCTGTTAAGTTTGTATGAACCCCGAGTTGACAATTAAAGTCTGTAGGCTTGGGAGTTGTAGCATTCTTGTTGTAGTACCGAGGCTCGTTAACATAATTTTTCAGTAATGATAGATGAAATATATTATGAACTTTAACATGACCAGGCAGAGCCAATTGGTACGCTACACGACCAACACTGTCCAGGATCTCAAATTTTCCACAAAACCAAGGCGCTAGTTTTGCACACTCGCTAGTTCTAAGGTTACTCTTTTGAGGCATAGCCCTTAGATATACATGCTCCCGCACTTGGAGTTCTTTATGAGTCTACTTCTGGTCTACTTAAAATTTTGATTGTCCTGGGCAGTTTTAATATTTTGTTGAATTTTATGCACAATTTGTTCCATCTCCTGTAGAAGTTCAGGTCCAAGAATAAGTTTATCTTCAGTTGACTACAACTAAGTGGAGTGTGACATTTTATGTCATATACGGCTTCAAAAGGGCTCATATTGATAGTAGATTGATAGCTATTTTTGTAGGAAAACTCCATTAGATTCAAGAAATCTTCCTACTTAGTGGGTCAATCCATTACATACATTCGGAGGATGTCCTCAAGAATTTGGTTCATTTTTTTTGTCTACCCAACGGTGTATGGTGATATGCAGTACTAAAATTCGACTTAGTACCTAAGCTACTGAATAACAACTTCAATAAGTTGGAGATGAACTTGGCATCTCGATCATATATTATCATTTTTGGAATTCCATGTAGGCTAAAAATATCCTGCATGAATACATTAGCAATCTAAGCAGTACCAAAGGTGGATTTTACTCGAATAAAATGTGTTGCCTTAGTTAATGTAGCTACCACCACCATGATAGATACATGTTGTTTTATCATTCAGGGTAGCCTAGTTACAAAATCCATGGATATCACCTCCCCCTTACACTCTGGAATGGTTAGTGGATTCAACAATCCTGCTAGATATTGATGCTCCACCTTCACTTGTTAGCATTGCGGGCATTTGAATAAGTATTCTACCACCTCCTTCTTCATGGTTGACCAAAAAAACTATTTTCTTAAGGTGGTGATCATATTTTTTTACCCTGGGTGGTTGGCATATGTTGTCATATGGCAGTCATCTAGAATCATTTTCCTTAGTGATGTCACTTCTAGAACATACAACCTATTCTGATAGGTCACTAACCCCTTTGGATTTATAGCATATTTTGTGTTCTCTCCTTGTTGTACCTTCAATGGTAGCTCTAGATACTTTGGGTATTTCTTCCCTGTTACTTGTATATGTTCTTCTAAATATGTTTCTACACCGCTTTCTACAACAACCAAAATTGAAATAGGGTATCTACCTAGGGAATTCGTGATTTTGTTTCCCTTCCCCTTTATGTGTTTATTTTCCATGTCAAATTTTCTTGGGAAGGATAACCAATTGGCCTTCCTAGAATATACCTCTGGTTGGCTAAAAAAATACTTCACACATATGATCAGTTACCAACACAAACATTTTCCCTCACAGGTAAATCCTCCATATGTTTAAGGCATGGATGACCGCAGCTAACTCTAGGTCATAGACAACCAAAATTGTGTTAATGTTTTTTTAGTGTTCTTGAATCATAGGATATAACTACATTATCCTGTAAAAGAACCCGTCCCAGTCTTTTCAATAAAGAATATGTACATATAGTAAACTCGCTATGTGGGTTTGCTATCTTTAATATAAGGTTTGCTGTCAACATGTGCTTTAACTCGTCAAAACTTTGTTGACACATTTCACTCCATTCAAATTTAGCACCCTTCTTCTGCAAGGAGGTGATAGGGTAAGCCATCTTAGAGAACCCCTATACAAACCTGCAGTAGTACCCAGAAATTCCCATAAAATAAGCATTTAGTAGTATATCCTTTGGTATTGTCTATTTCGTAATGGCTTTAATTTTTCAAGCTATACGACCAACCCTCTAAGGAGATTGTGTGTCCCAGGTATAGAATTTGGGTTTTAAAAAACTCATATTTACTACCCTTTACATAAATTTGGTTCTCCCTGTGCATTTGTAACACCAATATTAAATGTGCTTGGTGTTCCACCTCATTCTTTGATTATATTAAGATGTAATTGATAAATACTAACACAAATTGATCCAAAACCTTGTGCAGTACATTGTTCATAAGACACATGAAAGTGGCAGGGCATTGATGAGTCCAAAAGGTAATACTATGAATTTGTAATGTCCATACCTAGTTATAAAAGTTTTTGTGTCTATATCCTCGTCTTTTATGTGAAACTAGTGATATCGAGTCCAAAAATCAATCTTTGAGAAAATTGTAGTGCCTCTTACTTGGTCAAGAAGGTCATCAATTCGGGGAAGAGGATATTTATTATTTATATTTAACTTATTCAACTGTCTATAGCTAGTACATGTGCTAAGTGTATCGTCTTTCTTTTCAATGAACAATACTGGAGCTCCCCACGAGGACACACTTTCTCTAATATATCCTTTTATCAAGCAGCTCTTGTAGTTGGAATTTCAACTCTATTAATTCTAGGGTACTCATTCGGTATGGGGTTGTAGACACCAAAGTAGCACCCAATACCAACTCAATGGTGAAATCAAGTCTTCTATTAGAGGGTAGTTTGCGAATTTCTTCAAGAAATACATCCAAGAATTCTCTCACTACTAGTGACTAATTAACTCCTCTCATTTCAGTCTATTGTTTCTGCTCTTCCACTTGTGCTACATATATATGGAAACTTTTTCTTGTTGTTTTTTAGTTGTAGGGATGTTATTTTTCTTCTTGAAATTTATTTTCGTTTTCCTTCCACAGGAACTGAACTCCCGTGTTGGTCCACACAACTCACTGTCTTTTCTAAATAGTTTACTACAAATTTCTATTATTCTAACCGTTACATTCCCACCAAAAGATCATATGATCCTAAGGGAAGGATGTTAAATTCATTTTAGTGAGATATCCATTTAAATTTACTATTCCTTGCTTTACCATATGGGTCACTTTCCTTTTAAAACCAGTGGCTAACTATACCAGCAAAGGGTGGTGAATTTTTTCTCATTTTAAACCATACTTTTCCACTATCTGGGGGTTTTGATAACTTAAGCTAGCCCGAGGGTCTATTAGAACAAAAACGAGATGGGTTTGGAGAATACATTCTATTTCAATCATGGTGGACTAATGTTCTGCTTGCCGATCTTCCATAGCTACACTGATTATTTTGATACTCTGAGCATTCTGCATAAGTTTCGGATTGTGTGGATACTTCCTCAATAATTCGGGTTAACCATAGCCCGAGGATGTTAATGGACTTATTTCTTTACCCCAAAGATACTTCTTGTTACCCAAATCTATAGGCCTAGAGCCCGTGTAAGATTGTTTTGGTTCACTCAGCTCACTCCTGTTAATATTCTTCTGCTGGTGGCCTTTATAATTTTTTTAAATAAGTAGGTTTTGGTCTCTTTAGGTTGGCCCAAATCTTATTTTTATCCTTGTGTTGCAAAGGTCAAGATCCCTCATCTCTATTTCAGAACTATTGATAACAGATTCTTGCTTTTCTTACCACTTCATCCATCGTTCTCAGGTTATCAAATTCAAATCTTTCTTTATATATAGGTGGTAAATAGTTCAGGAACCATTGAACCTTTTCCTTTTCCTCTTGGATGTTAGGCACATAACGAAGAAAATTTGTGAACTTGGTCACAAATTCGTCCATGGTAAGCTGACCTAACCTCAGTTCATGAAATGCTTTTGCCCAATCATCATAGTATCTCTCATTCAGATAGCTGGCTTTGAATTTATGTAGAAATTCTTCCCATGACACCATATTTTCTTCTAACAGATGTACCATCTTTGTTTCTTCCCACCAGAGAGGGGATTTTCCCTGCAACTAATAAATTGCTAATCTCACTTCTAAGTTCCTTCAATATTCATATACTTGAATGTATTTAACCATATTTTATAGCTAGGCTTCATCATCTTCTTCTTTCTCTCTATCGAAAGTGAGGTGTTTTATCTTCCAGAACTCTCCCTGGAGTTCCTTCCCTTTTCTAACTTTTTGATTCCTGGAATATAATTTTTTAGATTCCTCCTCGCTTTTAGATTTGTCCAGTGACAATCTTGATTATTTATGTTTAAACCCAACTGGTTTCTGCACTCTTATGATTGGACTTATTTTTACATTATTTAATCAATTTATCTTGCTCCTCAATACCTTTTATTAATCATTTATTGTTGTTCCTGAGCTAGGCCAATTCTTGATGTAAATTGTGTATTACCCCAACCAACTTGTCAGGAGAGGACTTACCACATTCCCACAGCTCCACATAAACTCTTCTCCTCCTGTAGTGTTTGGATGAATATCCTTCATTCTTAACTCAAAGGAATATACCAATACACAATTTTGTTTCCATTGTTATAAATATTTTTTATGGAATCTATGATGGAACCTCTATGAAGGCCCAATGTAGAAATCTGAGCTTTGATACCATTTTTCATGAACCCTTCCTCGATTTTTTAAAGTATTCCATAGTCACAATCTTAATAATTCTTAGATGCATCCATGATATTTCTTTATTAAACATGTAGATAAATTTGGTAACGTATAGAAGAAGCATTTAGCAATCACTAGTTTACCCTAGAATGACCATACCCTTAGTCTTTCTACTTCTCATTTCTCCTATCAACCTATATACTCATATCCCCTCTTATGTCAATAAATATCTAAACCTTTTTTAGTGGAATAATGTCCCCCGGTACTATCATTACCTACCTACAGCCCACCAAGATATGTATTTATATATGTTCATCACAAAAGTATTTCCTATCCATACGAGACGAATTTCATTTCATTTACCTAAATTTGATTTATCTAACTTTTTTTTCTACCCATTCTCACATACCTCAAACTTGGTTAAGGGAGAGCCCCTCTCTACCCTTACCATGTTCACATTCAATATGGTTCAGACTCATTGGTACTTTGGGTGAATAAAACTCTACCACATTACAAAATGCCTATGATCACTCCTCCACACGTATTTGACTCGTGGCACTTGTTCGAAAGGAGTCTAAGGGTGGTGATTTCTTGGAGGAAATCAACAGTTGTTAATCCACCTCCTAACTTTAAGTTCATGAATCCCTTGGTTGTGTTTCAATTTATGCCATCACTCCTTACAGTGGAGAGGGTTGTGACTCATCTTCTCTTTGTGTTGCTTCTTGGTATTAGTGTTCCATCTCCTCAGAATGAGAGTGTTAAATCCCTAGATTCTATGGGGTTTTTCCATGGTGGCATTCATGGTTTTACGTGGTGTTATCACGCACCCTTCATACTTAATCCTCTGCATCGATCGAATTTTAGGGTTTGATGGCTCCTTCACATGTAAGGCGAGTGGTTTTGTTGTAGCTTTACTTTTAAATATGCCTTGACCCTCAAGTTATCGTTTTAGCCATTCTTTTGATAGGATATTTATTCCTGAATGTAGGAAACTCTTTTGAAAGGATGGTGTTTCTTCTCTGCAGTATATTATTTCATTGCCAAATTTCTAGAACTTCTAGTGCCTCGCCCACCAATGCCTTGATTTTTACGTAGTGCAAGATGGGTTTAGTTACTATCGACCTTGTTGCATTTTACTTTGTTTTTATTTTTCCATTTTCTTTCCCCTTTGTGAATTGATATTTAACAGGCCAAGGTCATTTCTAGGTCTCATTCCCAATGTCTGGCGGTCCAGAAACCCTGTTGGCTTATTGGGGCCTCACCTAGGTTCAGTGGTGATTTAGCCAAACAAATCCCCGTACTACTGGCCCTTTTGACAATAGTCGGCGGACCATACACTGATGTCTCACCTGAAGTACTATGGGAGCGTGTTAGAAACAGGTTTCCACACCCTGGAGATGTCTTATGAGTTCAAGAGGTCTACGGTTTGACCCTACGCGCAAGTCACTACACGCACTTTCCCATACCTTGCAGCCTGAGATGCTGCCTTCACGCAGCCCTACTCGAGAGTCGAATGTTATTATTACTCAAGTCCTTACTAGTATTCCACTGTTAGTTGATTAACCTAGCCTATTTGTATGCGTTAAGTTGTACTTAGCAATATAAATAATTCATACAGGTACGCGTAGTAAATAAGCAATACATTTGTAATTTATAAAAAACATTCATTAACCCAAGAAAAGATGCACATAATTATGATAAACCTTCTCTTTATTATTTTCTTCCTTGGTTACAGACTTGACTCCACCCTACGCACATAGATACAGGTGTCCACGCACTCAGCTACAGACTACTAGGGCTTTGTGGTTGAAAATTGTGCAACAAGAAATGCTAAATGTAGAAAGTGCTAAAAATAGAACTGCTAAAAATAGCACTTCTAAAAATAGCAGTTTGGCCAATGAGCATTTTGGCCAACTTCGGTGAGAGGTGAAACTGCTAAAAATAGAAACTTCTAAAAATACCATTTCTGGGTCCCTTCCTATTTATAGCAGTCCCTAGTCTATCTATAAGAAGTAAAAATGAAATTGGTCTTGCTATTAGTTTAAAATATTAATTAATTAATCTCCATCAGTTAATTAGTTATGGAAAATTAAACTGGAAATCGTTGTGAGATCATGCAATTATTTTCTCTCTTGATTTAGGAGTTTATCCCTTGATTAAAGGAGATAAGGTTCAGTTCTATATTGAGAGGATCAATTGACTTAGTTTAACTGAGACAAGTCCAGTTAGATTATTTTAACAAGTTGTTAAAATAATGAGATGTAGTTTGTTAGTGCTTGCATGCATGTGACAACTATTATTTTAAGATAATTGAGTAATCTCTCATGAATAACTGATGCATGTCAGTTCAGATAGAGACCCAGTTGAGATCAGTGAAGGGACAGTGTACTATCAGTTGGATGAATATTTTTCCTATAAAGTAAGCTCATCCATGATGAGGATTTATCTCCTTCAGGTTTGTGTAGTTAAATAAGAGGTTAGTGAGTGTGTGAAGAGGCCAATTCACACAGGTGGGAGCAGTGGACCCCAAGGAAAATTGCATAAGGAAATAGGAGGCTTAGAGGGCATAGGAGAACGTTCGTGAGAAGCCTTTGACTGTCTATGGGAAATAGAGGGATTGTACTTTGAGCTGGATAGCTTCCGAGCTAAGGCTTTGTGTAATCCGGTCTATATTTCCACTTGAATGATAATAAAAAGTTGGGGTTTTAGGCAGGTGCTTTCCTCGGGTAAATTTTTCTATGTTATGTGTGATTGATTCCTTCTTATTAGTTATATGTGTTCTTATTGATGTTGCTCATGGTTGATTAAGCTTCCACTAAATTGTTTGTAGAACTAGATCAAGTGTTTTGCTTTAATAGATTGCATTACCAGGTTGATCTACAGGTGGAAAATTTCTACATGGTATCAGAGCTAGTTGATTTGTAGAAAAAGTTCTACATGGTATCAAAGTTAGCTATTTTGTATGAAAATTTTACAAAAATTCTACATGGTATCAAAGAACAATTGATCAAGGAAGAACAGTATACTGAGAGGAGATTTCAAAGTTTTGAGTTTTGGGCCGAGAGTTTGCAGAGCAGATCTGAAAATTTATGTACAAAATTTTCAGAAGCGAATAGCATATTTGGATTTCTTGTGGAAAATTACCCAAAATAATAATAAAAAAAATAAGATGAATCGGAGTTTGAATGAGGGATATATCGCTAATTTAAAATCAGTGTTTTTTCTAAAAAAAATCGTGACGGCAAGAAAGTGGAAATAGTTGGTGTGCTAGCCAAGAACCTATATGCACTTAAGGTACAAGATGTGTGTAAAGCCTTGAGGAGTAAGGCAAAGGTTATATACTTGGTGGTTGAGAGGAAGAGTAAATTACCTCTCAACATGTAGCGCTAGAAGAAGTCTCAGACAATTGTGGAGGAGCCACGATTGATGAAGCAGCTTCAAGAGGTTGTGGAGCAGCCACAACTAGGGAAACCAAGAGGAGACATAGTGGATGCATCCACTCATGCAGAGACCTCCAGTAGAGGGAAACTTAAATCTAGGTGCGCAGATGGATCACATGCAACCATACCTCCAGTCAAGGAGGTGGGGCGATATAGATTGATCGTCCCAAGGAGGAGGGGCAAGATCCTTGAGGTACCGAACCTCTTGGATGAGACCTTACTATCGGAGCACCGATGTGGAGTAGTAGGAACTAACTAATTGGCTAGAGATAGATGAAAATGGAGCGGCAGAGGGAGCTACAATGAAGGGAATTCTAGGACAGTGCAGAGCATGCAAGCTGTAGCAATGCGAGAGGCACAAGTGTGTTGCACAGTGCAAGGTAGCATAGAGAAGGGTTCAACGGTGTGAATGCATGGAGAGGTTACTATGGAAGAGAGGTTAGAGAGGGATCACTTGTCAACAGCAGGCGGAGCTTCAACATCAGAGTATGTTTCTATCTCAATAGAGTGGTCAGTTGGGAATTTTTTTGTTTAGAGTGTTGTTGGAGCAACCGCATTTGGTAGATGTGTTCCATGCAGAACATCCCAGAGGTACAGGACCAGGTTCGAGAGGAAGCATTTATTGTTGAGAGGGAGTGTTGAAAAGTGTGCAACAAGAAATGCTAAATTTAGAAAGTACTAAAGATAGAGCTGCTAAAAATAACACTTCTAAAAATAGCAGTTTGGCTAATGAGCATTTTGCCCACCCTGGGTGAGAGGTGAAACTAGTAAAAATAGAAACTTCTAAAAATAGCATTTCTAGGTCCCTTCCTATTTATAGCAGTCCCTGGTTTATCTATTGAAAGTAAAAACGAATTTGGTCTTACCAGTAGTTTAAAATATTAATTAATTAATCCCCATGAGTTAATTAGTTATGGAAAATTAAATTTGAATCCTTTGTGAGATCATGCAATTAAATTCTCTTTTGATTTAGTAATTTATCCCTTGATTAAAGGAGATAAGGTTCAGTTGTATATTGATATGATCAGTTGACTTAGTTTAACTTAGTCAAATCTAGTTATATTATTTTAACAAGTTGTTAAAATAATGAGATATAGTTTCTTAATGCTTGCATGCATGTGACAACTATTACTTTCAGATAACTGAGTATTCTCTCATGAATAACTTACGCATGTCAGTTGAGACAGATACCCAGTTGAGATCAAAGAAGGGACCATGTACTATCAGTTGGATGAATATTTTTCTTATAAAGGAAGCTCATCCATGATGAATATCTATTTCCTTCAGGTTTGTGCAGTTAGATCAGAGGTTAGTGAGTTTGTGAAGAGGCAAATTCACACAGGTGGCAACAGTGGACCCCAAGGAAAATTGCACAAGGATATAGGAGGCTTGGAGGGCAAAGGAGAAGGTCTATGAGAAGCCTTTGACTATCTATGAGTAGCAGAGGGATTGTACTGAGAGAAGATAGCTTCCGAGCTAAGGCATTGTGTAATCTGGACTATATTTCCACTTGTATGATAATACAAAGATGGGGTTTTAGGTAGGTGCTTTCCTCAGGTAAATTCTTATGTGTTATGTGTGATTGATTCCTTCTTATGAGTTATATGTGTTCTTATTGATGTTGATCGTGGCTAATCAAGCTTCCACTAAATTGTTTGTAGAGGTAGATCAAGTGTGTTGCTTTAGTACATTACGTTACCAGGTTGATCTACAGGTGGGAAATTTCTACATGGTATCAGAGCTAGTTGATTTGTAGAAAAATTCTACAAAATTCTACACTGCGCACTCAGTTGCAGAACCTTCTCCTACTCTACAACCCAAGACATACTTAGTCACTTTGACTCTAACCTCTCTTCTTGCTTCCTTATTCCCCTTTCTTACACTTAGAGACTCGCTCTATTTATGCAATCCCATGATCCGCAGACCATGGGTAGGCCTACATTACATTACAAGACTAGGATGAACAACCCTATGACTCTATCATACATTTTTCACTCTGTGCCTGTAATTTGCAGAGTCTTTACAATAATATTAGGTCAAAACCTGTGCTTTGAGTGCCAAAACATGCCTTGGGGGGATTCAATGCCCAACAGGCCTCCAACACAAACATCATTACTTGCCCCCGAGTCACTCTCTTGGCATAATGATCTTTACACAAAATCACTCCAACAGTTCTCGAATTGCACTGAGGTGTGCAACGCACTAAGCTGCTGCTTGTTGAATCTGTTGTTCTGAGACCTCATGTCTGGCATTCTTCGCTGCATCTGTGCGCATCGCCAATATCCTGGGTGGCTGGCATATGGTGTCATATGGCAGTCATCTAGAATCATTTTCCTTAGTGATGTCACTTCTAGAACATACAACCTATTCTGATAGGTCACTAACCCCTTTGGATTTATAGCATATTTTGTGTTCTCTCCTTGTTGTGCCTTCAATGGTAGCTCTAGATACTTTGGGTATTTCTTCCCTGTTACTTGTATATGTTCTTCTAAATATGTTTCTACACCGCTTTCTACAACAACCAAAATTGAAATAGGGTATCTACCTAGGGAATTCGTGATTTTGTTTCCCTTCCCCTTTATGTGTTTATTTTCCATGTCAAATTTTCTTGGGAAGGATAACCAATTGGCCTTCCTAGAATATACCTCTGGTTGGCTAAATAAATACTTCACACATATGATCAGTTACCAACACAAACATTTTCCCTCACAGGTAAATCCTCCATATGTTTAAGGCATCGATGACCGCAGCTAACTCTAGGTCATAGACAACCAAAATTGTGTTAATGTTTTTAAAGTGTTCTTGAATCATAGGATATAACTACATTATCCTGTAAAAGAACCTGCCCCAGTATTTTCAATCAGGAATATGTACATACAGTAAACTCGCTATGTGGGTTTGCTATCTTTAATATAGGGTTTGCTGTCAACATGTGCTTTAACTCATCAAAACTTTGTTGACACATTTCACTCCATTAAAATTTAGCACCCTTCTTCTGCAAGGAGGTGATAGGGTAAGCCATCTTAGAGAACCCCTATACAAACCTGCAGTAGTACCCAGAAATTCCCATAAAATAAGCATTTAGTAGTATATCCTTTGGTATTGTCTATTTCGTAATGGCTTTAATTTTTCAAGCTATACGACCAACCCTCTAAGGAGATTGTGTGTCCCAGGTATGGAATTTGGGTTTTAAAAAACTCATATTTACTACCCTTTACATAAATTTGGTTCTCCCTGTGCATTTGTAACACCAATATTAAATGTGCTTGGTGTTCCACCTCATTCTTTGATTATATTAAGATGTAATTGATAAATACTAACACAAATTGATCCAAAACCTTGTGCAGTACATTGTTCATAAGACACATGAAAGTGGCAGGGCATTGATGAGTCCAAAAGGTAATACAATGAATTTGTAATGTCCATACCTCGTTATAAAAGTTTTTGTGTCTATATCCTTGTATTTTATGTGAAACTAGTGATATCGAGTCCAAAAATCAATCTTTGAGAAAATTGTAGTGCCTCTTACTTGGTCAAGAAGGTCATCAATTCGGGGAAGAGGATATTTATTATTTATATTTAACTTATTCAACTGTCTATAGCTAGTACATGTGCTAAGCGTATCGTCTTTCTTTTCAATGAAAAATACTGGAGCTCCCCATGAGGACACACTTTCTCTAATATATCCTTTTATCAAGCAGCTCTTGTAGTTGGAATTTCAACTCTATTAATTCTAGGGTACTCATTTGGTATGGGATTGTAGACACCGAAGTAGCACCCAATACCAATTCAATGGTGAAATCAAGTCTTCTATGAGAGGGTAGTTTGCGAATTTCTTCAAGAAATACATCCAAGAATTCTCTCACTACTAGTGACTAATTTACTCCTCTCATTTCAGTCTATTGTTTCTGCTCTTCCACTTGTGCTACATATATATGGAAACTTTTTCTTGTTGTTTTTTAGTTGTAGGGATGTTATTTTTCTTCTTGAAATTTATTTTCGTTTTCCTTCCACGGGAACTGAATTCCCGTGTTGGTCCACACAACTCACTGTCTTTTCTAAATAGTTTACTACAAATTTCTATTATTCTAACCATTACATTCCCACCAAAAGATCATATGATCCTAAGGGAAGGATGTTAAATTCATATTAGTGAGATATCCATTTAAATTTACTATTCTTTGCTTTACCATATGGGTCACTTTCCTTTTAAAACCAGTGGCTAACTATACCAGCAAAGGGTGGTGAATTTTTTCTCATTTTAAACCACACTTTTCCACTATCTGGGGGTTTTGATAAATTAAGCTAGCCTGAGGGTCTATTAGAACAGAAATGAGATGGGTTTGGAGAATACATTCTATTTCAATCATGGTAGACTGATGTTCTGCTTACCGATCTTCTATAGCTACACTGATTATTTTGATACTCTGAGCATTCTGCATAAGTTTCGGATTGTGTGGATACTTCCTCAATAATTTGGGTTAACCATAGCCCGAGGATGTTAATGGACTTATTTATTTACCCCAAAGATACTTCTTGTTACCCAAATCTACAGGCCTAGAGCCCGTGTAAGGTTGTTTTGGTTGACTCAGCTCACTCATGTTAATATTCTTCTACTGGTGGCCTTTATAATTTTTTTAAATAAGTAGGTTTTGGTCTCTTTAGGTTGGGCCCCATCTTATTTTTATCTTTGTGTTGCAAAGGTCAAGATCCCTCATCTCTGTTTTAGAACTATTGATAACAGATTCTTGCTTTTCTTACCACTTCATCCATCGTCCTCAGGTTATCAAATTCAAATCTTTCTTTATATATAGGTGGTGAACAGTTCAGGAACCATTGAACCTTTTCCTTTTCCTCTTGGATGTTAGGCACATAACGAAGAAAATTTGTGAACTTGGTCACAAATTCGTCCATGGTAAGCTGACCTAACCTCAGTTCATAAAATTCTTTTGCCCAATCATCATAGTATCTCTCATTCAGATAGCTAGCTTTGAATTTATGTAGAAATTCTTCCCATGACACCATATTTTCTTCTAACAGATGTACCATCTTTCTTTCTTCCCACCAGAGAGGGGATTTTCCCTGCAACTAATAAATTGCTAATCTCACTTCTAAGTTCCTTCAATATTCATATACTTGAATGTATTTAACCATATTTTATAGCTAGGCTTAATCATCTTCTTCTTTCTCTCTATCGAAAGTGAGGTGTTTTATCTTCCAGAACTCTCCCTGGAGTTCCTTCCCTTTTCTAACTTTTTGATTCCTGGAATACAATTTTTCAAATTCCTCCTCGCTTTTAGATTTGTCTAGTGATAATCTTGATTATTTATGTTTAAACCCAACTAGTTTCTGCACTCTTATGATTGGACTTATTTTTCCATTATTTAATCAATTTATCTTGCTCCTCAATACATTTTATTAATCATTTAAAGTTGTTCCTGAGCTAGGCCAATTCTTGATGTAAATTGTGTATTACCCCAACCAACTTGTCAGGAGAGGACTTACCACTTCCCACAGCTCCACGTAAAATCTTCTCCTCCTGTAGTGTTTGGATGAATATCCTCCATTCTTCACTCAAAGGAATATACCAATACACAATTTTGTTTCCATTGTTATAAATATTTTTTACGGAATCTATGATGGAACCTCTATGAAGGCCCAATGTAGAAATCTGAGCTCTGATACCATTTTTCATGAACCCTTCCTCGATTTTTTAAAGTATTCCATAGTCACAATCTTAATAATTCTTAGATGCATCCATGATATTTCTTTATTAAACATGTAGATAAATTTGGTAACGTATAGAAGAAGCATTTAGCAATCACTAGTTTACCCTAGAATGACCATACCCTTAGTCTTTCTACTTCTCATTTCTCATATCAACCTATATACTCATATCCCCTCTTATGTCAATAAATATCTAAACCTTTTTTAGTGGAATAATGTCCCACAGTACTATCATTACCTACCTACAGCCCACCAAGATATGTATTTATATATGTTCATCACAAAAGTATTTCTTATCCATACGAGACGAATTTCATTTCATTTACCTAAATTTGATTTATTTATCTTTTTTTTCTACCCATTCTCACATACCTCAAACTTGGTTAAGGGAGAGCCCCTCTCTACCCTTACCATGTTCGCATTCAATATGGTTCAGACTCATTGGTACTTTTTGTGAATAAAACTCTACCACATTACAAAATGCCTATGATCACTCCTCCACACGTATTTGACTCATGGCACTTGTTCGAAAGAACTCTAAGGGTGGTGATTTCTTGGGGGAAATCAACAGTTGTCAATCCACCTCCTAACCTTAAGTTCATGAATCCCTTGGTTGTGTTTCAATTTATGCCATCACTCCTTACAGTGGAGAGGGTTGTGACCCATCTTCTCTTTGTGTTGCTTCTTGGTATTAGTGTTCCATCTCCTCAGAATGAGAGTGTTAAATCCCTAGATTCTATGGGGTTTTTCCATGGTGGCGTTCATGGTTTTACATGGTGTTATCACGCACCCTTCATACTTAATCCTCTGCATCGATCAAATTTTAGGGTTTGATGGCTCCTTCACAGGTAAGGCGAGTGGTTTTGTTGTAGCTTTACTTTTAAATATGCCTTGACCCTCAAGTTATCGTTTTAGCCATTCTTTTGATAGGATATTTATTCCTGAATGTAGGAAACTCTTTTGAAAGGATGGTGTTTCTTCTCTGCAGTATATTATTTCATTGCCAAATTTCTAGAACTTCTTGTGCCTCGCCCACCAATGCCTTGATTTTTACGTAGTGTAAGATGGGTTTAGTTACTATCGACCTTGTTGCATTTTACTTTGTTTTTCTTTTTCCATTTTATTTCCCCTTTGTGAATTGATATTTAACAGGCCAAGGTCATTTCTAGGTCTCATTCCCAATGTCTGGCAGTCCAGAAACCCTGTTGGCTTATTGGGGCCTCACCTAGGTTCAGTGGTAATTTAGCCAAACAAATCCTCGTACTACTGGCCCTTTTGACAATAGTCGGTGGACCATACACTGATGTCTCACCTGAAGTACTATGGGAGCGTGGTAGAACTAGGTTTCCACACCCTGGAGATGTCTTATGAGTTCAATAGGTCTACGGTTTGACCCTACGCGCAAGTCACTACGCGCACTTTCCCATACATTGCAGCCTGAGATGCTGCCTTCATGCAGCCCTACTCGAGAGTCGAATGTTATTATTACTCAAGTCCTTACTAGTATTCCACTGTTAGTTGATTAACCTAGCCTATTTGTATGCGTTAAGTTTTACTTAGCAATATAAATAATTCATACAGGTACGCGCAGTAAATAAGCAATACATTTGTAATTTATAAAAAACATTCATTAACCCAAGAAAAGATGCACATAATTATGATAAACCTTCTCTTTATTATTTTCTTCCTTGGTTACAGAATTGACTCCGCCCTACGCACATAGATACAGGTGTCCACGCACTCAGCTACAGACTACTAGGGCTTTGTGGTTGAAAATTGTGCAACAAGAAATGCTAAATGTAGAAAGTGCTAAAAATAGAACTGCTAAAAATAGCACTTCTAAAATAGCAGTTTGGCCAATGAGCATTTTGGCCAACTTCGGTGAGAGGTGAAACTGCTAAAAATAGAAACTTCTAAAAATACCATTTTTGGGTCCCTTCCTATTTATAGCAGTCCCTAGTCTATCTATAAGAAGTAAAAATGAAATTGGTCTTGCTACTAGTTTTAAATATTAATTAATTAATCTCCATGAGTTAATTAGTTATGGAAAATTAAACTTGAAATCGTTGTGAGATCATGCAATTATTTTCTCTCTTGATTTAGGAGTTTATCCCTTGATTAAAGGAGATAAGGTTCAGTTCTATATTGAGAGGATCAATTGACTTAGTTTAACTGAGACAAGTCCAGTTAGATTATTTTAACAAGTTGTTAAAATAATGAGATGTAGTTTGTTAGTGCTTGCATGCATGTGACAACTATTATTTTAAGATAATTGAGTATTCTCTCATGAATAACTGATGCATGTCAGTTCAGATAGAGACCCAGTTGAGATCAGTGAAGGGACAGTGTACTATCAGTTGGATGAATATTTTTCCTATAAAGTAAGCTCATCCATGATGAGGATTTATCTCCTTCAGGTTTGTGTAGTTAAATAAGAGGTTAGTGAGTGTGTGAAGAGGCCAATTCACACAGGTGGGAGCAGTGGACCCCAAGGAAAATTGCATAAGGAAATAGGAGGCTTAGAGGGCATAGGAGAACGTTCGTGAGAAGCCTTTGACTGTCTATGGGCAATAGAGGGATTGTACTTTGAGCTGGATAGCTTCCGAGCTAAGGCTTTGTGTAATCCGGACTATATTTCCACTTGAATGATAATAAAAAGTTGGGGTTTTAGGCAGGTGCTTTCCCCGGGTAAATTTTTCTATGTTATCTGTGATTGATTCCTTCTTATTAGTTATATGTGTTCTTATTGATGTTGCTCATGGTTGATTAATCTTCCACTAAATTGTTTGTAGAACTAGATTAAGTGTTTTGCTTTAATACATTGCATTACCAGGTTGATCTACAGGTGGAAAATTTCTACATGGTATCGGAGCTAGTTGATTTGTAGAAAAAGTTCTACATGGTATCAAAGTTAGCTATTTTGTATGAAAATTTTACAAAAATTCTACATGGTATCAAAGAACAAGTGATCAAGGAAGAACAGTATACTGAGAGGAGATTTCAAAGTTTTGAGTTTTGGGCCGAGAGTTTGCAGAGCAGATCTGAAAATTTATGTACAAAATTTTCAGAAGCGAATAGCATATTTGGATTTCTTGCGGAAAATTACCCAAAATAATAATAAAAAAAATCAAACGAATCGAAGTTTGAATGAGGGATATATCGCTAATTTAAAATCAGTGTTTTTCTATAAAAAATCGTGACGGCAAGAAAGTGGAAATAGATTGGTGTGCTAGCCAAGAACCTGTATGCACTTGAGGTACAAGATGCGTGTAAAGCCTTGAGGAGTAAGGCAAAGGTTATATACTTGGTGGTTGAGACGAAGAGTAAATTACCTCTCAACATGTAGCACTAGAAGAAGTCTCAGACGATTGTGGAGGAGCCACGATTGATGAAGCAACTTCAAGAGGTTGTGGAGCAGCCACAACTAGGGAGACCAAGAGGAGACATAGTGGATGCATCCACTCATGCAGAGACCTCCAGTAGGGGGAAACTTCAATCCAGGTGCGCAGATGGATCACATGCAACCATACCTCCAGGTAGGAGGTGGGGCGATATAGAGTGATCGTCCAAAGGAGGAGGGGCAAGATCCTTGAGGTACCGAACCTCTTGGATGAGACCTTGCGATCGGAGCACCGATGTGGAGTAGTAGGAACTAACTAATTGGGTAGAGATAGATGCAAATGGAGCGGCAGAGGGAGCTACAATGCAGGGAATTCTAGGACAGTGCAGAGCATGCAAGCTGTAGCAATGCAAGAGGCACAAGTGTGTTGCACAGTGCAAGGTAGCATAGAGAAGGGTTCAACGATGTGAATGCATGGAGAGGTTACTATGGCAGAGAGGTTAGAGAGGGATCACTTGTCAACAGCAGGCAGAGCTTCAGCATCAGAGTATGTTTCTATCTCAATAGAGTGGTCAGTTGGGAATTTTTTTGTTTAGAGTGTTGTTGGAGCAACCGCATTTGGTAGATGTGTTCCATGCAGAACATCCCAGAGGTACAGGACCAGGTTCGAGAGGAAGCATTTATTGTTGAGAGGGAGTGTTGAAAAGTGTGCAACAAGAAATGCTAAATTTAGAAAGTACTAAAGATAGAGCTGCTAAAAATAACACTTCTAAAAATAGCAGTTTGGCTAATGAGCATTTGGCCACCCTGGGTGAGAGGTGAAACTAGTAAAAATAGAAACTTCTAAAATAGCAATTCTAGGTCCCTTCCTATTTATAGCAGTCCCTGGTTTATCTATTGAAAGTAAAAACGAATTTGGTCTTACCAGTAGTTTAAAATATTAATTAATTAATCGCCATGAGTTAATTAGTTATGGAAAATTAAACTTGAAGCCTTTGTGAGATCATGCAATTAAATTCTCTTTTGATTTAGTAATTTATCCCTTGATTAAAGGAGATAAGGTTCAATTCTATATTGATATGATCAGTTGACTTAGTTTAACTTAGTCAAATCTAGTTATATTATTTTAACAAGTTGTTAAAATAATGAGATATAGTTTCTTAATGCTTGCATGCATGTGACAACTATTACTTACGCATGTCAGTTGAGACAGATACCCAGTTGAGATCAAAGAAGGGACCATGTACGATCAGTTGGATGAATATTTTTCTTATAAAGGAAGCTCATCCATGATGAATATCTATTTCCTTTAGGTTTGTGCAGTTAGATCAGAGGTTAGTGAGTTTGTGAAGAGGCAAATTCACACAGGTGGCAACAGTGGACCCCAAGGAAAATTGCACAAGGATATAGGAGGCTTGGAGGGCAAAGGAGAAGGTCTATGAGAAGCCTTTGACTATCTATGAGTAGCAGAGGGATTGTACTGAGAGCAGATAGCTTCCGAGCTAAGGCATTGTGTAATCTGGACTATATTTCCACTTGTATGATAATACAAAGATGGGGCTTTAGGTAGGTGCTTTCCTCAGGTAAATTCTTATGTGTTATGTGTGATTGATTCCTTCTTATCAGTTATATGTGTTCTTATTGATGTTGGTCGTGGCTGATTAAGCTTCCACTAAATTGTTTGTAGAGGTAGATCAAGTGTGTTGCTTTAGTACATTACGTTACCAGGTTGATCTACAGGTGGGAAATTTCTACATGGTATCAGAGCTAGTTGATTTGTAGAAAAATTCTACAAAATTCTACACTGCGCACTCAGTTGCAGAACCTTCTCCTACTCTACAACCCAAGACATACTTAGTCACTTTGACTCTAACCTCTCTTCTTGCTTCCTTATTCCCCTTTCTTGCACTTAGAGACTCGCTCTATTTATGCAATCCCATGATCCGCAGACCATGGGTAGGCCTACATTACATTACAAGACTAGGATGAACAACCCTATGACTCTATCATACATTTTTCACTCTGCGCCTATAATTTGCGGAGTCTTTACAATAATATTAGGTCAAAACCTGTGCTTTGAGTGCCAAAACATGCCTTGGGGGGATTCAATGCCCAACAGGCCTCCAACACAAACATCATTACTTGCCCCTGAGTCACTCTCTTGGCATAATGATCTTTACACAAAATCCCTCCAACAGTTCTCGAATTGCACTGAGGTGTGCAGCGCAGTAAGCTGCTGCTTGTTGAATCTATTGTTCTGAGACCTCATGTCTGGCATTCTTCACTGCATCTGTGCGCATCGCCAATATCGTGCGGCTCCTGGGCAGAATAGCTTATAATCGCACGCTTCCTTCCAACTGCCTGGAGTGCTAAGACTGTCCTCCCCTTGGCTAGTCAAGTGGTCGCACCACCCGTGTGGGGCTCCATCCTATCCTCCATCATGGTTTGCAGAGAATCCCCATCTTCTATTGTTGTGGTTGGCATCGCGCACTTCACCACCTACAACGTGCTACCCTGGTCACTACGCTTGGTGATATGTGGTCCAAGCCAAGGCAGTAGACTAACCAATTCACTACGATAGTTCTCAAACTTGTCAGTATGATCATACACACCTTGCCTTACCGTCCTAGGTTTTTTTGATGAGAAACACTTCCTTTATCCCGTCCTCCAACTTCTTGACCTTCGTGTCCATCAAAGCACTTTTCTTCCTTACTCATACCTTTTCTTTCTCAAGTTCACAAAGTCTAAAATTTCTCCATCAGATTTCTTCCTCAAGTTCAATGTGTTCTATTTCTTGCAACTCCATGATTCCTTCTTTCTGGGTTTCACAAACTGTCATATCTAGGGTTGCTGCTATGTGTGAACTAGCCTTTGCATGCTTTGTAGGGATCACAACCTCTGCATCATACTTCAGCTTTGGAAGTGCTTGCATGGTTAAGGTTTTGCACATGGTCCTGTAAGCCCATAGAACCGCTAGTACGCAAAGGTCCCATTCATTTCGCTATGCGTTGCACAATTTGGTTAGCGCATTCTCTAGTATTTTGTTCAACGCTTCCACTATCCCATTGGCTTGTGGGTGATATTATGTCCTTTTCTAATGATACATCTAGAACTCTTCGGTTATCACACTGATGGTTTGATTTAGGAAATGTGTACCGCGATAACTCATTAATATTTTCAAACATCCAAATTGGGTCAACATGTGTACAAACAAAAGCTTCACAGCTGTAGCGGTCATGCAGTCTTTGACTAGCTATGCTTCCACCCATTGTGTCAGGTACTCCATTGTAGTGATGATGTAGCGTGCACCTATTTTTCCTTAAGGTTTGATAGGTTCCACAAAGTTGACTGCCCATTTCTCGAACGACTGCAATGTCATTTGTGGATTCAATAGCATCTCGTCCCTCTACGATGGTTCTTCAATCCTTTGACATATATCGCAGGCCTTACAATGTGCTTTCGAATCTTGGTGAAGGGTTGGCCACCATAACCCTATGCAAAGAATATTTTGTGTGATCACTCATCCTACATAGTGTCCTCTTGCAGCACCCCCATGTGCTTCTGTGAGGATATGACTTCATTCAAGTTCAGGTACATACCTTCATAATATCTCATCATTTCCCATCTTATATAGGTTCCCCACAATGACAGAAAATTCCACCGCTCATACCACCAATTCGTTCTTCTGTTGGACGGAGTATTCCTTCGGGGCAACCCCTATTGTCAGAAAGCAGAGTATACCTTCAAAGTTCTCATCCGCGACGCGTACAACAAAGAGATGTGCATCAGATAATCCTTCCTCCAAACTAGTAGGTTCCTCGTCTGTGTCAATACGTGACAAGTGATCCGGTCCTATGTTCGGGCATCCAGGTTAAAATATGACCTCAAAGTCATATTATTGGAACAATAAGAGCCACCTACATATGCGCCCCCCCAACACAAGCTTATTGACCAAGTACTTCAGCATGGAATGGTCTGTATACATTTTGAAATGTCCTCTTAGCAAACAGTGCTGGTATTTTTGGAGTGCATACACCATCACCAACCCCTCATGCTCAGTTGTGGAATAGTTCTTCTCGGCTTTGGACAATCTACAACTTGAAAAGGCGATAGGGTGATCCAAGCCTTCTCCTCCCTCTTGTGTGAGCACTGCTCCCAGTGCGATACTCGATGCATCAACATGGACATGAAACTGCACATCCCATTTTGGGAAGACCAGGATTGGAGTGGAGGCCAATTTCCCCTTTAGGACTTCCAGGCTATTCATGCAATCATCGTTTCAGTAAAATGTGACATCCCTTTTTAATAGTTTCTCCATCGGGTTTTGTGATTTGGGCATAGCTTTTGATGAACTTCTTGTAGTACCTGGTGTGTCCCAAGGTAGCACACAGCTGTTTAACACTTCGCGGTGCTTCAAAATTTAGAATCACTACAATCTTTGCGGGGTCCACCATTAGTCCCTGCTTGCAGAGCACATATCCCAACAGGTTCCTAAAGGGAATGAGGAATGTGCACCTCTTAAGGTTCAACGCAATCTGGTATCATCAGTAAGTATCCACCATTAAGTGTAAGCTTACTACGTGGTGCTTAACCAGTCAAAAGACAATCCAATCATCCAGATAAACCTCTAGTGACTTGTCGATGTATTCTTTGAATGTGGCAGCAACGATGCACGAAAATATGGCTCACGCATTCTTCAACCCAAACAACGTAGCGGTTTATTGAAGGTAGCCCCTTTCCATTGTGAAGGTTGTCTTGCTCTTGTCTTCTGGCACGATTTTGATCTAGTGGTATCTTGAGAAATTGTCCATGAAAGAGTATGCTTCTTGTTTGCCAACATTTTCCAATACTTCATCTGTGAATTGTGTCAGGAATGGGTTATGTATGCAGGCATGATTCAACATCCTGAGGTGCACGCATATTCTTATCTTGCCCTTCTGCTTTTTCTCCTATAGTACCATAGGGCTCACCTAGTCGAATTCTTCCACTGGCTCAATAATTCTGGCTGCGAGCATTTTGTTATTTCTATGTGGACCTTTCCTTATACTACGGATTGTATCCGTAAGGCCTTTTCTTAACCATCTTTGCGTCGGGTTTCATGGTGATCTTCATCATCCCTAAGTCACCAACGATCTCTTTTAAGTCCATAATCTTGGTCGGGAATAAGTCTTGGTACTCATGTAGTAACTCAACGACCTTATCCATCATGGCATCATCCCAATAATCATCGAGCATTGCATATTTTGGTTCAGCTTTCATCCCAGTGTTTACCTACTTTGTTTTTAGCATTGCCGTGATGTCAGGATCTTCGATCGATGGTCCTCGAACCTTGCAATAGCCTTCAGTTTTTGGAATGTTAATTTTCCGTGGATCCTCATCATCCTCCTCAGTGTTTACATTGTAACACTCTAGTGCGCAACTCAGCGGGGTCACTCATTCCAGCTGAAGCACTTCCATTGGCTCCTGCGGTATTTTGAAGATAGCTACTTTTACTACTTGTAGTGCATCATCAACTGTATCCCACCATCGATCCTCAAACGTGAAGGTTAACAGGAATACTTTGTGCAAGATATCCCATTCACTCGTGCCATAATGAAGCTCTATCTTAGTATACCAATTCATGGGTATGATATCTAAGACGTGATAGAATAGATGCACCCACTCAGGTTGTAGATCTTCCCCATAGACCTTGGTCCATTTCCCGTGGTGCATACATGGGTCATCACATCCGTCATACTTGTCTTTTAGCTGCATCTAAGGTTTCCCAAATCATAGGCTTATCATTCTCTTGCATTCCCGCTAGTCCTCAAAATTCCATTGGTGCGTACCCCACCATCTTGCAGGTGTAGTGCATAGTGCCCATTTAAGAGTGTCGATTGTTTTGGTACATCACTTTCAAATATGTTCAGGAAATCATCTACCACGTTCAGTCCATTATACATAGGCAGATCTCTTGCCTCTGTTGCTACACAACATAGTGACCTTATCATCATGTTGCAGTTGAGTGTGGTTACCTCGTGTAATCGGTTCTACCACCTTTCTATTTCCTCCTCTGAATCTGAGGTGCACGAGCTTTCGTGCTCCCATGAAATCCTGCCATCCACCATTGGATTTACCCAATCCTGCTCCTGTGACGTTATCTTGTAGATACAATCCAGATAATCATCGTTGTCACAGTCACACATTGGATTTGTGTAGCATGATCCCTCCAGAAGGTCTAGGGGTACCACTATGAGCAATGACTTTTTCTCAAAAATCATCTTGTGCTTCTTTAGATTTATCACTCCATTCAAATCAGTGGCCCAATCTATTCCCAGTAGTGTAGGATAGGGATTGCTATCATCAATAATCTTTATCACATCGAAATCTGCAAGCGTGCTTGCACCTTCGATATCTACCGTTATTCCTTGCGAAATTCCCATTGGTAGGATCTTTTGCTGGTTCGCCATTTGCAATTGAATAGGAGACCATTTCAATGTGGGCCTGCCCATGTGCTCCCATGTCTGCTTTGGAAGAACGTTCGCGTCTGATCCTAGATCCAAAATCTCTTGATCCTTTTCACATTCCCTAATTTGCGCAGTCAATCTCATCTGCCTTCTCGTTCGCGTTGCGTGCTTTCCGAGCTTTCGGACTACACCCAGTTCTTTGGGTCCCACACATCTATCGATGAGTTCTTGCAACCCCTTCACCTCTATCTTGTTGCGCAACAGCTTCATGCATGTCTCCAGAAAGGTAGTGAAAATTTATGGGTCCATCTCTGGTTCTAGTTTGTCTTTACTACATGAAGTGGAGGCCTTCGTGAAGCTCTTCTTAGTGTCCATGAATGTCTCCTTTGTGCGCTCCAAATCGAAATCTGGTTCCTTTGTTGGAGCCTTGGGAACGCAAGAAATCTCTTCGGGCTGCTTGCCCTCATCATCTCCTATCATGATACCGCTTCGGAGTAGGATGTTTACATTCAGGTCCTCCTCGCACAGCTCAGACCTCATCATTTGCAAGTTCTAAGCCACGGAAGTTTGGAGTGTTCCTTTATTGCACAACCTCATTATTAGTGTGGGATAGTCCTCCATCTCATGATCAAACTGGGTATAATATAAACATGATGCTATCATTGGATTTGTACAATCACGGGCATAATACCCTTTCCCTCCGCAATTGTAACAGATCAGTTGTCCGCGATCCCTTCCTAGTCCCATTCCACCTCGACCACGTCTACGCCTCTGAAATATAGTGCGTGTCATCACTGCATTTTGATCGAGGGCTTGCATTTTGGTGTGAACCCTATAGGTAAGAGTCTGATCCATCATCAGTTCATAGCTTCTATAGGTACGCTCAACATGGCCTACTGACCTACAAAAATTACATAACAACTATTGGGATGTCTACGTATACTTTCGTAATAGATGCCATTTATCTGTAGCATGATTCCCTCCTATCTGACAAATCGTGCACCATAATGCAGGCACCATGCTCGGTCCTTCTTGTACCTCTAGTCTCAATGGTATTGGCCCTCCTCTCGCTAGGTAGTTCTCGAAGACTGGACAATGGTCCTTATCATGTCCCTAGCCTTTGCACTTTATGCACCATATCTCCTCGCATGCTTCTCGGTGAGTTCTCCTTTCTTGTTTCAGGTTCTACATCTCAAGACACAAGTTTTTGAACTGCGCGTGGATCTTTTGGACTCATAAATTAAGATCTTGTATCAGTGTCTCGTGTAATCTCCTTGTGATCTACAAAGCCTTGGCCTAAGTTCACATCTTCTGTTGTGACAATGCATTCCTTAGATACAGCGTTAGCGACACTACAAACCATGTGTGGTGTTTCCCACCTACCAAGGTAATGTTGGCTTCATGAATCATACACTTCAGTCTCTAATTCATCTCCCAGGGGGGTCTCACCTAGAAGCATCGCAATTTCCTTAATCCAATAATCGGCTGGGTCTCCGATTTTGGCCTACTAAATTCCCTATTTAATGCAGCTTGGATATCTAAGATCCCTGCATTTCGATTGTCATAGGAATCCTTAATATACCACATCAGTGCGTGATCCTGCAAGGTAGTCACTAGTGTTTCCTTCTTTATATTATCATCCATGACTCCTTGTGCTTCCCATACACCCTTTACTACGAACCAAAATTGGTCTCGATCTTCATTCTGTACTCCTTTGAATACCGACAACTTGATTTCACTCACCATATTGAAATGTGATGGTGGTAGAGGTGGTCTGGGCGAAGATGGGGTGAAGATGGTGAATCCAGTGGTGGTGTAGGCGGGGGTGGTATGCGCAGAATTTGTTGCCTTATCAGACTGATCACACTTCTCGGTGAAACTTTTGTGAGCTTTTCGTCACTTTCTCATAGAGGTGAAATCAAGGGGCTAGTTTCTAATTCTTTTCTACCTTCTCTTTTGTAGATCCTCTCACTTCGCATAGCCCCAAACATCAATTTATTTGCATAACCTGCTTTTCACATAGTAGAATTTTAATCTAAGTGTTCAAAGATTTAATGTACTTACCTCGCAGTCCTTTGAGGAAGTGTCGTTTGGCCTCGCTATAATTGACTGATGTATCTACCGTGAATTCAATGATAAACCCTCCCATAATTTGATCGAGCCAATGTCCACAGTGCACGCGATCTTATCTCTTGATGCTTCTAGTCTGCACACCAACTCTGGAGTCCACACAATAGGTTTGTCAAGCCTACACCTTCCTTGACTATTTGCTAGCTTCACGATCCACTCGTACAACTCAGAGCGAAAGGATGCAAAGAAAATTTTGTGGATTTCCATATATAAATAGTGCTCTAACCACTTTTCCTTCAATACTCGTGGATTCCTATTTTCCTGTGCCGCGAAGTCATGAATCATTCTATCCAAACACCCTTCAATTTATTTCTTTGTCGGAATTTGGTGACATGACATCAGAAATCTCTTATGCAGATTTCGGTCCTGACATTGGAACCATTTGTTGGCTCATTGGGGCTTGACTAAGGTTCGGAGATGATTTAGCCAAACAAATACTGGTACTACTGGCCCTTTTGGCAACATTTTGGGGAGCACGAACTGAGGTCCCACTCGAGGTAGTATGGGAGGGTGCTCGAACCAGGTTTCTGCACTGTGGAGATGTCTGATGAGTTCAAGCGGTCCGCGGTTCGACCCTGCACACATGTCACTACGTGCACTTTCCCGTACATAGCAGCCTGAGATTTTGCCTTCGTACATCCCTACTCGGGGGACAAATGTTGTTATTACCAAATTCCTTACTAGTATTCCACTGTTAATTGATTAACTTAGCCTATTTGTATGCGCTAAGTTATACTTAGCAATATAAACCATTCATATAGATGCACGCGGTAAATAAACAATACATTTGTAATTTATAACAAACATGCATTAACCCAAGAATTGATACACAAAACTACGATAAACCTTCTCTTTATTAGTTTCTTCCTTGGTTACAGAATTGCCTCCATCCTGCACACTCAGCTGCAGGGGTCTGTGCACTCAGCTGAGAACTACTAGGCCTCTATGCACTTAGTTGTAGAACCTTATCCTACTCTATGACCCAAGACACACTTAGTCACTTTGACTCTAGTCTCTCTTCTCGCTTCCTTATTCCCCTTTCTCACACTTAGAGCCTCACTCTATTTATACAATACCATGGTCCGCAAACCATGGGTAGGTCGATATTACATTACAAGACTAGGGCAGACAAGCTTGTGACTCTATCATACATTTTGCACTCTGCCCCCGTAATTTGCAGAGTCTTTACAACAATATCGGCTCAAAACATGGGCTTTGAGCCCAAAAACATGCCTTGGGGGGATTCCATGAAATCCCTCTTAGGTATATTTCTAGATTGGCTAATTTCCTCTACACTCAGATTTTTTTTTTTTCTAAATTTTTAGCATTAATATGAGGACAGTTGTATCCTTTATCTGCAGGTAAATTTGATTCCTCTGAGGAGACTTGTAGTGTTTTGGGACGATTTTCATCTATACTCATCAATTAATACTTTCTTGTACTACTCTTTCAGGTCGGTTTCAGATTCCTCAAATTCTCTAAGACTTCTATCTAGCTTGGGCATCCCACCTCTATGACTCCACTACCCTTGGAGTTCCTTCCTTTTTCTGACTTTCTCATTCCTAGAATCCAATATTTTAGATTCCTCTTCGCTTTAAGATGTGGCTGGTGACAATCTTTGTTCTTTCTATTTTTACCCAACTGGTTTCAATGCTCTTATGACTAGACTTCTTTGTCCATTCTCTAATCAATTCCTCTTGCTCTTCATTAGGATTTTATTAATCATTCATTGGTGTTACATATCAACCAAGACAACTGGTCAGGAGAGGACCTACCTCCTTCCCCTAGCTCCACGTAAACTCTTTTCCTCCTGTAGTGTTTGTATGAACATCCTTCATTCTTCACTGAAAGGAAGATACTAGTAAACAAACAATTTTTCCCATTATTATAAATGTTGTTTTTGGAATCTGTGATCGAACCTCTATCTAGGCCCAATGTCAAAATGTGGGCTCTGATACCATTTGTTGTGAACCCTTGCATGAATTTTTATTTTTAAGTATTCCATAATCACAGTGTTAATAATTATTAGATGCATACATGATATTTCTTTATTATACATGTATATAAATTTGGTATGGTATAGAAGAAGCATTTAGAAATCACTAGTTTACCCTGTAATGACCATACCCTTACTGATTCTACTTGTCATTTCTCCAATCAACCTTGCACTGATATCCTCTCTTATGGAAATAAATATCTAAGACTTTTTGAGTGGAAGCATTTCCCCCAAAACTATCATTATCTAGGTACAACCCACCAAGTTATATATTTTCTATATATACCATATGAATTTGATTTCATTTAACTAACTTCAAATTATTTAACTTTTTGTGCTACCCATTCCCACATACATTGAACTAGGTTAAGGGAGAGCCCCCTTCTACCCATACCCTATTCACATTCAATATGGTTCAAACTCATTGGTGCTTTGGGTTAATAAAACTCTGCCACATTACAAAACCCCTGTGATCACTCCTCCACACATATTTGACCAATGATGCTTGATCCAAAGGACTATAAGGGTGGTAATTTCATGCAGGAAATCAACGATTGTCAATCTTCTTCCTAACCCTAAGTGCATGAATGTCTTTGTTTTGTTTTCATTTACGCCATCATCGCTTGCAATGGAGAGGGTTGCGACCCATCTTCCCTTCTTGTTCCTTCTTGTTATTAGGGTTCTGTCTCCCCAGAACCAAAGTGTTAAAACTCTAGATTCTATGGGGGTTTGCCATGGTGATATTCTTGGTGTTACAAAGTGCTCTTGTGCACCCTTCATACTTAATCCTCTGCGGTGACTAGATTTTAGGGCTTGATGGTTCTTTCCCAGGTAATATGACTGGTTTTGTCACAACTTTACTTTTAAATATGCCTTGACCTTTAGGTTATTGTTTTAGCCATTCTTTTGATAGGATGTTTATTCCTCACTACAAGAAACTCTTTTGAGAGGATGGTAGCTCTTCTCTGCAAGGTATTCGTACGCCAGAAAATTTTTCGAACATCAATTTCCTCACTCACCAATGTCTTCGTTTTTACACAGGGTAATATGGGTTCGGTTACCGTTGACCCTGTTGCATTTTCCTAATTTTGTTTTTTTTCCCATTTGTTTATCCCTTCGTGAATTGATATTTAACAAGCCATGGTTGTTTCCAGGTCTCCTTACTAGTGTCTAGCAGTTAGAAAACCTCTCTCAGGTATATTTCTAGATTTCCTAAATTCCTCTACAATTAGATTGTTTTTTTTTTTAATTTTGAGCATTTACGCTGAGGATTGTCACATCCTTTACTTATGGGTAAATTTCCGTCCTCTAAGGAGCGTTGTAGCACTACGGCAGAGTTTTTGTCTATAGTCATCAATTAATACTCTATTGTTCTCTTCTACTAGGTTAGTTTTGGATTCCTCGACTTCTCTAAGGCTTGTGTCTAGATTGGGTTTCTTACCTGGATGACTCCACTACCCTGGTCATTGCATTTCTGGAAGTGGTTCCTTTCTCGGTTTTCTTTTTTTCTGGAAGTCATCGAGTAATGTCGTTAGCTACAATTTGGTTGTCTCTTTAGTTAAATATTTAATTTATTGTTGAGGGCATCATCTACTTCCTGTAGGGGTCTCGCATTTGTAACAGGATTTGGGCATTAGGTTTTCTTCATATGATTTGGAACTATGAGCCCTCACCTAATTCGGTTATGAGATGGATCTACCATTTCTATATGTTGTTAGCTATGTTGCTATATCAATGGATTTAAGTTTTCATATGTTGCCTTTAAATTATTGAAATGTATTTTTTGGAGAGACATCATGCTATCTACAGTATATGACATTTTTATATACATATTTGGTTATTTGCAACTGGTTTTCGCATTTAAAATACTTGTATTTCTTTACTTCTATTTCCTATGCGTAAATCATATGGTAGTCTATGTTGGTTTGCAATATCCTACGCTTCTATTCTTTTTCAATGGTTACAATAATTCTTTCTTGAACAATTATGGTTTATGGTTAATTGAAGTTATGTGTCAATATACTGGTTATATGTTTTTTTTCTCTTTTCGCTTGTGATTCTGCTACTGGAATTTTTGGGAAAAGACATCAAAGTATTCTACTTTCACCACATAATGTGAACATGGTGTTTTTTATGGAGATGTTTAAGTTTCTTCCCTTACGACATCAATATTTAGGGCCTTTGTCATCCTAGTGGTCATATGATGTATTCTTAATATCTATTTTGTATACCAGTGTACTGAGATATTTTTATAGAAGCTTTCTTACTACAATTTTACTTAACTAATACGGCTTCTTAATTTTGGTATATACTAGTGACTCTCTGTAGTCAAATACAATTATTATTTAATTCAATACTTAGGTGTAATAATCTTGCTCATAGCGATTTCTATTTTTTTTTCAACATTTAGATCTCCTTAAAACATAATTTTTTAGAATCCCTCAGGTTCCATGTCATATATGAGGAAGAATACTAGTTATAGGATGATGACTATATTCCTAGTACATCCAGGTAATCATTACTGCTTTGAGGAATATACTTATAGTTTCCTTCCATCGCAGTTATTCTGGTCCCTTCGCTAGGTCTGTCGAGTACTAATATAGGACATGGTGGCCTACAACCATAGGCTACCTTGGACGAACCCAGTTTCCTATAGGTTCTTGATGTAGTATCAATCCTATACATATACTTTTTCCTTTAGGATCTGCTTACAAACATAAGTTATTATCTAATAAAATTAATTAATATACTTCATTTTCTAAACAACGCAAGTAGAAATAATCATATATTTATTCATTGCATGAAAAGATGATAAGCATAATCAATTTCATATATATATATATATTCTCAAAATCATGTACATGATTAATTCCATAAACAAATTTTGCATTATTTCATATTGGCACAATATAAAAACAGTATTCATCTTCATATATTAATAGGTCCCGTACCATCTATGATGAATTTAATTAAGCATAATTTCTTAGAGTTTCATACATATTTAAGCATAATAACAAACACATCATCATGATTTATACTTATTTAAGCATAATAACAAACACATCATCATGGTTTCTACTTAGTAAATGCCCATCTTTTGATATACATGACTACTAAACTCCACTATAGAACATACACTGAATATAACCTTGTAACATAATTTATAACATAATCAAAGCAGGTGAATGGGTATGTTGTTACTAGAAATTTACTTCTTGTAATCGAATTACTCTAGTTAGAACAATTTTCCTCCCCACCATTAACCTTTTCTGTTGGTTCCCCCGAGACAACATCAAACCTTTTCCCAGAATCAACAACCACCATTGGTCTCGTATATGTTACATTTATATTTTTCTTTCCTAGTATAATTTCTAAAACGACATCCGATTTTTTTGGGAATCTTCTTATCCTCATAGCCTTGTTTTTTTATAAAAGGATTATTTTTTTTATATTTTTTCATCCTTTAAAGCCCGCCCTTATCTGTTATGCCACTTATCCACCCATGCTAGGCTTCTTTCCTCAACGCGCTGGTTGATTTTCCTAGCTTCTTTTCTCTACTTATCCAGAAAATCACCTATTTCTACTCTAAGAGGATTTTCTTCAGAGTGACTTTGGAAAGTTCAATGTTTTTTTTTCTTTCTTAATCTAGTCCCTTCTCCAGGACAAAGGATCAGGGTAATGATCTCAATTTTCTTTTGTTCTTTCTAACTAATTCATTTCAACCATCTTAATTATTAATTCCACATAAATAATTACATTATCATAAACATGGCTTGGCCAACTTGACATTATTACCAGTATTTTTACTAACAATTATATTGTCTTAGTCATTATGAATTTACAAAACACAAGAAAAAGAGGGATATTATGGTTGGCATATGAAGAAATTTGATCCCTATCGTCTCATGTTAGATTCATAGTTAAGATGGATTTATGCTCATTACTATTTAAATTAAGTGGAATTATAAGATATACTCATTAGATCTTCCTATAGTTTTGGTTGATAAGATTTTATCACCTTAAAAATATAATTATAAATACATAGATAACTTGTCTAAATGCATTTTAATCTTATCTATATTGTTAGTGCTACAAGGATGTTTAGCCTCGACCACTTGAGCTAGAAATTATGCTTTAAGAAAATTTGTATAAAAGATTATAACTTACATTGCTCCATGCTAAATTAATAAATAGTGGTTAATAGCAAAATCAAATCCTCTAATTCTTTGGAAAAGGCTAATAAATTGTGATGCAAAGTTGATACACTAACTACTTGCCTAAATACACTCACTTACATTTGGTGAGTAGTAAATACTAGTAAGTGCACATTTATAGTTTCACTCCTGCTAAAGAAAACATAAATAGTAATGGGAAGTAACTCATGGTAAATAGACTTATTTATATTTTATTCCTACCTATTTTTTACCCAAAATTTTATTTAAATTATGGTGACATATAACTAATGGTAAATATGTTATTAAATAATTTAAAAAAAATTAAGAATAAAAATTACTAGTCAAATATCCAAAAACCATACATAAATATTATTAAACTACACTAAAACCTTCTAAATATCTTTTTAATAAGATTAAAACTAAATACTCTCTCTAGTTAAACATTATAGGTTGCATTGATAACCCTAAACTTATGGTGGTCGGAGAAAATATTGATTTCTCACTGAAAAAAATAGAAATAAAACATTATCTATTCTAGAACCGATGACATCATGAATGAAGAAAATATTTGGCTAGCTAGGTTATTCTTTTATCCCAAGCGGGACTGCCCAATCGGCATTCTCCAAGCACACTCTCGTATCATTACATGCTCGGAAAGCACGGTTCGGCTTACGCTGATAAAGCGTCACTGAAACGCCGAGCCCAGTGCGGAGTTCGCCAAAGAATCGAAAGTCAAGCCCACTTGCATTAATTTGTTTTTCTTTCTCATCTCGAGTCAAGTCAATCGATTTTCGTGGACGCTCGAGGCGGTGCAACACGCCAGCGTCACACTCCTCCAAATCCCTTCAAAAGCTTTTGCGAATTTCAGGGAGAATCGTGAGTTATTTGCAATGGCTAATTTTGATCCAATAGTTGGCCATTTCCAGGCTCTAAATAAGTGTTTCAGCAAGGGACAAACCCAGCCGCCGCAAGAGGCAAACTGTTCGCGGCACACGAATGAAGGTGCCGAAGTGTTTGAACTTTCGAACTTTCTTGGTTTGGAGCAAGAATTCGTTAATTCATGCCACAGTGAGGACGCCGGAGATCAGTCTTGCAATTTGAACACTGTCAAATCCGGCCAAGGTCTCGAACGTGATTATGCACGCCCTTTCCCCAGCGACTTACCATGTTTCCAGGAGAACAATTTGGATCTCAATTCTACTGTCATCCAAACCCATCAACCTTCAGAGACAATGTAAGTGTTTGTTACTTTGCAGGTTTCCTAGCAAATAATTTATCTAACTTATATTACTATTCATCTTAACCCTTCTCCAGAACTATTAAGCGTGTAGAAGGATTAAAAACTTGAGATGAAAATCTCTAAGATTATCCGTGCTCTGATATATGATTTTTTTTTCAATATTTGATGAAAGAAATTGGCTTTTCTCGTGATGGTAAAATTACATATTTTGAACAGAAACTGTAAGACGACCAGCAAGAAAAGAAAGGCCGATGAAGCTGTCAAATATTCATTTCTGACCAGATCTGAAACTGACATTCTGCATGACGGTTATAAGTGGCGAAAATACGGGAGGAAATTTTTGAAGAACAGTCCTAATCCGAGGTGGTTATACTGTTAAATCCGAGGTGCTTATGTTATTAGACTTCCTTCAATGTTCCATTAATCGGACTAAGTACTGGTTTGTTTGTTTGCAGGAACTATTACAGATGCTCGAATAGCAACTGTGATGTCAAGAAAACTGTGGAACGTGACACCCACGATAAGGGAATTGTCATAACTACTTACATTGGGCAACATAATCACGAAATCCCAACCGTCATCTATTATATTGGAAGGCATGAACCACATCTGGCTTCAACTGCCACGCCAAACTACTAGCTCGGCAATATGGCTTTCCTGTGTAGTATGTAACTATGATCGTACGCCTGTTCAGTACTACTTCAAGAAATATCAATAAATAAGTGATTGCACTGTAATTTAACACTCTGTGAGTCTAGTTTTTTTTCCATCCCGGTATGGAGGGGCTTTCTGAGAAGCTTAGGAACAAGAGAGGGCATGGTCACATAATGCGACTGATAGTGTTGCAGAGGTTACAACGAATCTAATGGTGCTGCACGGGTTTGAATTATAGCGTGTCGTTCTCATATAATGTTTCGAAATTCACATCATGCGTTTCTATGTTCATGACAGTCTACACAAATAGTTTATTCCATGGCAGTCATTGTACCGAATATTCATGTAGATTTTCTCTAGTTTTGGAAATAAAACGTATGAAGCCATATTGCTTGTTCCTCTAAAACCATTATGCAGTACCAATAACCCTCTTAACGTTCCCTCTTATGGGGTTTTAAATTGTATTTTGTTACATAATAGAATTTAGGGATAGGATGGTAATGTGCTTATAAATGTTGAATATTTATAAGCAAATATTTGTATGTGTGAATACATGAAAAAAAAAATGAATTTCTAAAATTAATTGAATAATAAATTCTATTAAATAATATTAAAAATTATATAATATTTTTCTCAATATATTTTATTATTTTATATTGATAATTTATTTTAATTATTATAAAAAATATTTAAAAATATATTAAAATAGATGAAATTTGTTATTTGATTAAAAATAAAAACTTTTAATATATTATTATTAATTTTAAAGTCACCCCAAATAAATACCAAATTGACTTACAGGACTTCTTTTCAAAATAAAATGTATGAAACCATATTACTTGTTTTTCTAAAAACATCATGAACTATCAATAACCCTTTTATGGGTTTTTAAATTTATTTTGTTAATCTATTATTTTAGGGCTTATGAATATTGAATATTATAAAAAAGTTATTTTTTATATGAGTAGAATCAAAATTATTGATTTTTTTTTAAATTAATTAATAATAATTAATTTAATTAAATTATATATATATATTATATAATATATATATATATTATATATAATTTTATTTTATATTGGAATAATGATTTTATCATTTTTTTAAATATTTTAAAATATATTAAATTATGGTTTGCTATGAATATATTAGAGATTTAAAATTTTATCAAAAATGATTTTTTTAATATTTTATTATTGTTGTATAAGACACTTTTGTTTGTGGGAGAAGGGAGTCACTGCTAAGTCTAACAAGGCATACATACTCTACTCCATCTTCTTTTGAACTTGTGACATTTTAGGAGGAAACACATGCTCTTAACCATTAAACCCACCCAAGCTGTATAAGTAACATAATAAAGATAAATAACATGGCTTGAACAATTTTTATATCAATTTCTTAAGCTATTATAGTTCGCAGTTGTCTATAATGAAAAATAGTTCTACATTTTTAGAATCAAATTAGATAAAAAATTATTAAGATGAATTTTTATGAATACATATAACAACCATGATTAGTATCATTTAACTATATTTTATAGTAAATTTATAATAATTTTATAAATGTACAATTTTTATAATCAAATTGGAACAAAACTTTTGTTTTCGATTTTCTTTCCAATTATAAGATTCACCTTATTACATTATAATGAAATTGGATATTATTTATTGATTTATAAAGATTTCACTTTATTGAGAGAAGAGGGCTTATTTTACAGCTCAGTTTGAAAGGTGATGTGTAAGTATGTTGGTCCTCTTAAAATATAATAAAATTTTCTAAATTAAAAAGATATATGAACTATAATAATAAAGAAAAAATATGTTAGTATACTCAATTAATTGTCCATATAACCTAATATAATTTGATCTAAAGTAATTAGAAATATTGAATAAGATGTTAAAATATTATACTTTTCAAAAACATATTAACACTTCTACCAACTTCATATATATATAACCTGATGGAGGTGACCAAACCCAGCAAAGTTGTTAAATGAGTGGCCCTTGGGACCTCCTCTGACTCCACGTGCACACTAATTATAGATCATGCGAAATCTAGGTATTCACTCGGCTAGTAACAAGGAAGATCTTGCTCTCCACGTGGATACATTCGCAGGAAGGTTGTAACACATCCACTCGCAACCTAACACTGTAAACAATTTTTTTTAATGTAACACAGTTTATTGAGTATTGTGTCACAGTTTATTGAATGGTTACGTGTGTACCTAACCATACTTTCACGTCTTACGTAACGTTAATGAAATTATTGCACATTTCTCATATTCTAGTTGGTATTCGACGGTTTGGGTATTAAATGCATTGATTAATGTTTTATTAACTCTCGGATCTAACCGTCGCTATGGTTTTCGATGGTTCCTCCAGATTTACATGATCTCAGCGGTCCATATGTGATTTATGCCACTGTCTATTTCGGAAGGATAAATTCAATGGTTCAGATTTGTTTGTGTCAGACAAGGGTACCTACTCACTGCGTAATCAGGGTTTACTATCATTTGGTTCAATGCCTTTGTAGAGAGGCTAAATCCACCCATGTTTTGGTTGCAGCTCTTACCAGACCATTTCCAAGGCCATGCTCACGTAAGATGGAATACTTCCGCTATCGCAGATTACAGTTTATAAGTGAAGGGTGTTTTCTTAGTTGCGCGGCTTCAATTATCCTTGATAGCCTGGTCTTACTGCTGTAGACTGTGATGGCCGCTACTTCTTCCCTTCCCTCTACTTAGAGGCAACTCGCATCATACCCAGTTTCCTCTTTCACCATTTGGATGGTTCACCGGATCCGGGCATTGCACCTGTTGCAGGATCTTCTCCTAGAGTGATTTGACCCAGCAAGAGAACCCTCCATCATGGGCAGCTGGGCCAACTATGGATGTTTCTACTCCACTCGTAGCTCGGATTTGTTATTTATTTTCTGTGCCATATATATATATAACTAATACTGTGTGGTTCTGATGTAGGGGAGGAGTAGGGTTCCCAAGCGGCTCTCTGGAAAACAACCTCCGCGATGTCACCAACATTCCTACCCCACTGCAACAGGTTGATCGAGCTCTTTTAATTACTTGCAAGGCTTGATAATTTTTGCTTACTTAAAACCCTTAAAAGGGGTTTCTCCTATCAATTTCGATACTTCGCTCTACATAGAGCCATTTGTATAAACTGTTAATATTCCACTTAGTCACTTATTTTGATGAACCCTCGGGGTTTAATATGATGTCTCTTTACACTGCATTGCTTTACTTCATTTCCTTTGATTTTTGGTTCTTGATTACTCAAAGATAGAGTTGTTATTTTAATTAATTTAACCTGGATAGTGAATAATTATGCTCAAGCAATGGATAGAGTTTGTTTTGTTTTCCAATTACTGTGAATATGATATATGGGCTTGTGATGGCTTGCGGAAGAAGGGTTTAATTGTCTCTTTCTTAGATGTACAGTTTTCCCAAATTGGGAATTATTTAAAATGATGCCCCACGCTATGGCTCTTTGTCTGATAAGAATTTATGTTTTGTATACGGTTCTCTTCTAAAATCGTGGGAGGTCTTTTTAATTTTTCTTATGAGATCTGGAACCATTTTCGATACCACTTCTTCATTTTCATATTCTTGTTGGTTAAGCAGGCAGACCAGTATCTATAGCGAGACTGGCTCACTGGCTATTCTATTCGTAATTCATTGGCTATTCATTTTAGTGTATAACAACATTGTTAGCAGGGTTTCTTTCTGCAGATTATTTCAAGGTTTTGCTATGTTTTAATTTGAATTGGAACATTCTGCACGAGAGTGTATTATCACAATCTCTACCTACTGTGAATTTCTTTTGCTTAGAATACTACAGTTACTGCGATAATTTTGTTATATTTTCTTTTGAATAAAGTCACTATTACACTCTTATTATGCTGCTTATATAAAATATATTTTGGTTCGAGTAATACGTTGGTTGATAGGTATGAAAAATACTCTTTTATTTTCCTTCCAAAACTCAGGAGTCTTGGCTAAATAGCTTCATTACTCTATTGTTTGCTAGAAATACTGAGAGAAAGTTGGTTGACTTATCTATAATACAAGGCACAATTTTTAAGGAGATAAACTCAATCCTTTTATATGTTCTTTACAACAGAGAAATGATATTACATAGTTATTTATTTATATGCAAGAAAATTAATAGAATAAAATCAATATTGTACTAGTAGAAAGAAAGGTTCTACCTTATTTGTAAATAAACCTCCTCATACTCTATTCTTAATCAGTTATCTTTATCACCATAAACCGATAATCTAAAACTAACTTTCTTCCTAACTCTTTAGAACTCTGTTTTAATGAATTCTAGAGAAATGGATTTTCCTCCTCTCTTTATTGATCAATCTAAAATTATCAACCAACAAAATTGTAAATATATATGCCCAAAATACTTATCTGTATTTTATAGAGGAATCTCCTGGCCTACGACACACCTTCCTGCCCATGAGAATTTTTTTTTATCCATGTTCTCCGCCCGACCTCTCCCAACTCCCAAACAGTGGTTATAGTTAACAGCTTTCTTTAATGTTTAATCTACACAGTGAGAATCTTCCTTGACCCAGCCATATTATTGTTCACAAAGTTTGAGCTATCCACTGGTCTTTACCGGATCAAGAACTGATCTCTTGGGCAACACACAGCCTCAACAGCTCTATTCTCGCCTTTCTACAAAAAAAAACCAACAACCCCCTCCTCTTCCTGGGATCCTTTCTTTAAAGAAAGTCCCTTGGTTATGGAGTAAATATTTCCTCCAATTGTTTTGGGAGTTAGAACTGATCTCTTGGGAAACACACAGCCTCAAGAGCTCTATTCTCGCCTTTCTACAAGAAAACCAACAACCCCCTCCTCTTCCTTGGATCCTTTCTTTAAAGAAAGTCCCTTGGTTATGGAGTAAATATTTCCTCCAATTGTTTTGGGAGTTAGGAAATCTTGTGGTCCCCATGAGCTTTCCTTTTGTCAGATAACACATATTATGGTAAATCTTAATCATTTCTTTTAAATAATAATTAAAAATAATTCCTAACTCAATTAGGTTCTTAATTAACAAAACAACTTGTTAACTTCCATAAGAGGTATTTTCTTAACAAATAAATATGTTTGTAAAAGGCAGAAATAAAACTAAATTAACTAGGGGTGTTACATCTCCCCCCCTTATGTGCAACACCGTCCTCAATGTTCTCTCAGTACTAAAGCAAAGCAGGATAAGCTTGTCGAAGAAAGCCTTCATCTTCCCAAGTGATTCATCTCGGCCAAAGTGCTTCTATTGCACTTTAACATGGATGGTAGCTCGCTTTCGGAGCATTATTTCTCTGCATTCTGGAATGCTTTCGGAGCATTGTTTCTCTCCATTCTAGAATACACACGGGTTCGACCAGGAATTCTCCATCTGGTTCTACCCGTATTCATAATATATTTTATTATTAATCATTTAACTGGAATGATTGGAGAAATAAACAAAAAATAATAAGACAAAAGAGAGGAAGAGGAAAGAATAAATATTATTTTTTCCTTTACATGTACATCCTACCAATTAATGACATGCTTGGGGTGATATATATATACTATATATATATATAATAATATATATAGATATATATATATAATATAATATATAGTAAGTAATGACACATGGAACACATTATGAATTCGTAGGTTGCCTGACAGAGAAAGCTCATAAGCTACAGGCCCAACCCTTTCCAAAATTTGAAAAGGTCCATAGTAACGAGTAGCTAACTTCGCACATCCACGCCATTTTAAAGAGATTTTTCTAGGCTTTATATTTACGTATACATGATCCCCCAGTCAAAAATCCCCATAGGTTATTTTTTCTATTAGGGTAAGCTTTCTACCTATCTTGGGCAGCTTATAAATTTTGGCACACCTTCTTTATGGTTTTTTCCTTTTCTATTAGCATGTTAGGTCCTAAAATTAATTTATCTTTAGAGCTACTCTATTTTGTAGGAGTTCGACACCTCTTTCCATATAGTACTTCGAACGGACTCATTTTAAGGGATTCATGGTAGCTGTTATTTTAGATAAATTCTACCAAGTGGAGTATTCTTGCCATGTAGTAGGTTGTTGCTTCACATACATTGAAAGCATGTCTTCTAACACCTGGTTCACTCATTCAGTCTGCGCATCTGTTTGCAAATGATAGGCAGTGTTGAACTGAATCTGAGTTCCCAAACCTGCAAACAAAGCTTTCCATAAAGCAAAGGTGTACTTAGCATCTCTATGAGATATTACCACTTTGGGTAACCCATGTAATTTGAATTTTTCTTTCACGAATATGTCAACAATTTCCACAGTTATATAAGTAGACTTAACAGGGAATAATGAGTTATTTCACCCAATTTGTCCACCACCACCATAATGGAATCATTTTGCCTTCTAGATCTAGGTACTCAAGTTATGAAATCCAATGTAATTGTATACCATTTCCATTCAAGAATAGGGAGTGGGTGCAGTAGACCAGTCAGATTCAGGTGTTTTGCTTTAAGCTGCTGACACTCTAAGCATTTAGCCAAATAGTCTACAATATCCTTTTGCATCCCAGGCCAAAAATAATTTCTTTTGATTGCTGAAAATAACTTTTGATAGCCTAGATGTGCCATCTACAGGCTTCTATGAAATTCGTCTAGCAGGTATTATTTGATAGCTTTTTGATTTGGCACAAATATTGTTCCTCTAAAAGTCAACATCTGATCACAGTTTATACCATAGTCACGTTGTTTTCTCGAATCTACTATTTGTTTAGCTTGCTGCCAAAGAAATTCAGATTCAGGATCGTTCATAGCTGCTTCTTTAATTTGACTTAAAATCCTACTTTCTACTTTACTGAATGAGATCTCATAGATGTGATGTGCTTTCCTACTTAGGACATCTGCCACACGGTTCTCCTTCCCCTTCAAGTGCTTAATATTTAAATCAAAATTGCTTAGGAAGGTTGTCCATCTTGCTTGACGGTCATTTAAGTTTTTCTATTTGAATAAATAAGTCAAACTACTATGATCTGTCATTAGAAGGAATTTTTTCCCCAATAGGTTGTAGGTTTTAACCCCATAAGCAAATTACCAGCATACAAATTCTAAAACATAGAAAATAAAAAGTAGCAAGAGCATAACACATAAAACAAATATACACATAGATTTTTCCCCGGATCCCAAAGACTACTAGATTGATTTTCATTATGTTTCCTTTTATGCTACAATACATATATGTGTGTGTGTGTTGAAGCATCCAATACCATGGAGGAAAAACCATCGCACCCAAAACCATGTGTGAAAACCATGCACAAAACCATAGGTAGGTCCGCCACCTAATATATGTTCTAAAAAAAATATTCCACTGTGCACTGCCTCGGACCCTGTAGAAGAGGACTGACCACCCCCCTCAAATACCTTTCACCCCTATGTGACCTCCCCACTGCACAATCGACGCAACAAAGGGGGGCCTCTACCGCCCCTATAATCCCCCTGTTAACTAGGGCGGCTAGTTTTGCAAAGAATATAACACAAGCCAACATTCTACCACTTGTTGTTTTCTTTCCATAGGGAGCCATAGGAGAGCTTAGTCATTTATGTAGCCCTGCATTGCCCATTCTTTCTCTACACCAATAGAACTTCTCAAAACTCACAGATTTTCTCAATGCATCTGCAGTATTTTATAAAGTGTCCACCTTTACTAGCAATACCTTTTTGTCTTCTATCATATCCCTCACAAAGTGATACTGAACATCAATGTACTTTGTCTTTGAATGATAAACAAGGTTCTTTGCCAAGAAAATTTCATTTTGGCTGTCATAGTCTATCCTTATAGCTCCATATACTAACCCCATACTTGAACACAATCTTTCCAACCAAACTGCCTCCTTACTTTGATGAGTGGCTTCCATGTATTCTGCCTCTATAGTTGATAGTGCCACTACAAATTGTTTCTTACTCATCCAACTGACTGCACCTCCAAATAGGTTAAACACATAACCACTTGTAGATTTTCTCTGATCCAGATCTCTAGCCGAGTCTATGTCAACAAAGCCACGAATATCCAACACTTTGTCCAACCCTTGTCTTCCTTTGTAGCATTAACCATAATCACTGGTGCAATGCAAATACCTAAAGAACCACTTCACTACTATCTAGTGCTCCTTCCCTGGTTTTGACATAAACCTTCTAAATGCTCCCACTACATGTGTAATGTCTAGACTAGTATATACCATCGCATACATCAGGCTACTGACTACACTTGCATATGGAACATTGGTAATGTCCTCTTCCTCTTATGGTTTCTTGGGACACTATTTAGAAGATAACTTCACACCTACAGGAATAGGAACCTTCACCGGTTTCTTATCCTGCATATTAAAGCTCTGTAGTATTGTCTCGACATACTTTCTTTTGATTAAACAAAGCTTCCTCTTCACCAAATATCTTTTAATTTCCATGCCCAAAATATAGTTTGAAGCACCAAGATCTTTCATGTTGAATTTGGAGGACAATTGGGTCTTAAAATCCTGGATAATTTCTTTGCCATTTCCAACCAGAAACATATCATCCACATATAAGCCCAGATAAATAACATGGTCACCAATTAATTTAAAATACAAATAGTGATTTGGTTTTCTTCTGATGAAGCCCAATCCCCGTATAAATGTATCAAATTTATGATACCACATCATTGGTGACTTTTTTAACCCATATAGAGACTTCTTTAACTTGCATACCAGTTCTTTCTTACGCTTCACCACCAAACTTTCAGGTTGCTTCATGTAGATCTCTTCTTCCAGATCCCCGTGAAGAGATGTTGTCTTCACATCCAGCTGTTCTACCTCAAAATCATAAGTAGAAGAAAAAGATAAAATTAATATAATAGAAGCTACCTTGGAAACATGAGAAAAAATATCACCAAAAGCAATTCCCAGCACCTGGGAATAACCTTTTACTACCAACCGTGCTTTCTATTTCTCCACCTTTCCTTCTACATTTGTCTTCCTCTTGAACACCCATTTGCTACCAATGGGTTTCCTTCCAGCTAGAAACTCCAACATATCCCAATCCCCACTTTTGTGCAAAGATGCCATTTCATCAACCATGGCATCTTTCCAGAGTTTTCCATCCTTTGAATCTACTATTCCTTCACACTTCTAGGATCATCATCAGTGATAGATAAAGCAAAGTTTGAACAAAAAATAGATGGACTATATCTTTATGGTTGCCTTATTTCTCGATCTGATCTTCTCACAACTGAAGTTTGTGGCTCTTCATCTTCTGATTCCTCCTCTGCTACAGAGTCTGATTCTTCCTCCTTTAGTTCAAACTCTATCTTCACAGGTTCCTTTGGTTGGACTTCATGTTTAATAACATCTTTCACCTCCCTGAACACCACATCTCGACTGTACACAACCTTCCTTGTTACTGGGTTCCAAAGCTTATAACCCTTTAAACCATCCTTATACCCAATAAAGATGCACTTTTTAGATTTACTATCCAACTTTGTTCTTTTTTCCTTTGGAATATCTACATATGCATCACATCCAAATACCCTCACATGTGAAAGAGAGGGTTTCTTACTAGT
>APFE031546564.1:5643-39654 GCA_000404065.3 Pinus taeda | reverse complement strand
TGAAGCTTCAGGGCTCTAGAGAGTGCTCATGCACAAAAAAGGACAAGGAGAGTGCAGGGTGCATTGTTGAAGGCTGAAGGAGTTGAGTTTAGGTCTTCAGGTTGTGCTCATGCGCTCAAGGAGGGCCCATTACTTCGAGTCAAAGGAGTGCGCTCAAATGAAGACTTGGTCTCTCAAGGGTGTAGTTCAGAACAAGGAAGGGGAAAGTTCTTAAGGAATGAACTATGTATTCTTAGAGGGCACACTTTCAAACAATAAATGGTTCCTAATCAAGGCTTAAGAGTGTGTGTCTAGTCAATTTAAAGTCTTAAATTGCTCTACATAAATTATCAATCGGGTATCGTAAACTGATGAAGTGTGGTGCACCATATGTGCTTAGTTAACCTTTTTCTTACTTCGTTGTTTTATAGTTTATGTTTTTTTTGGGGTTTTGTTCTTGTTGGTTTCCTAAAGTGTTTAATGCAAATGGAAATCATATTCTAAGGTCTTAAGAATACTTTCAAAGGACAAATATGGATAAAGATTTCAAGACAAGGCCTATGTCCCTAATGGTAACTTCCAAAACTTAGCACTTCAAAAGAACTTAAAACATGTTATTGATGGAGTCAGTATTTAAACAAAAGTGTAAAATGCAATAACCAAACAATGAGCTAATGACTATGAGACCCAGTATCCTTGCTGCTTCAGCAAAAGGACAAGATGATTCTATCATGTCATTAGTTCAATCAAGATAAAATGCAATAACCAAACAATGAGCTAGTGACTATGAGACCCAGTATCCTTGCTGCTTCAGCAAAAGGACAAGATGATTCTATCATGTCATTAGTCATTAAAAGGATATGTGCATCACTAATATATAATCAACTTGAAAGCAATTTATGTACAGCTAATATACATAAGTATAACAAAATTAAATGCAAAATTAAATGACAACTATACAAGGCAGGGGCCCCTCTTCCACCTATGAAATCAAAGAAAAATTAAACACACTTGCATGAATTAAAATTGCATGAATGAAAAATCTAATCTATCAAACTTGAAAGTAATCAATTCAAAACAAAGCAATATTTACAAAATGAAATCTATTCTACCTTACATTCTACAAAGCAATATTTACAAAATGAAATCTACTCTACCTTACATTCTAATGTGCTCCATGATATCTACTTCACATCTCCTTCCATGTTGAGAACATCAAAGCTTTATTCAAATTCTTCAAAAGTACAAAGTACAACAAAGTTCTCCAAAGCTTTCAAAAGCCATCAAGGAAGAACTACAATCTTAAGAACTAGGGACTAAAAAGACTTAGAAAGACTTCAAAAAGAGACTAACTAATGAAGGAGAGAGATCTCCTATTTATACAAAAAGATGAGAGCCATCTCATTAATGATAATCCATGAATCTCTCCCTCTACCTCTAGAGTCCTAATCAAAATAGGATCTGATAAGACACATGTATTTTTAGAGTTACAATACAATTAGGAGATGTGACACATATCCTCATGATCCCATGATTCTTTCCACTCAAATTCGAATTTGGCCTTAGAGTGCCACATAAGGGTCTTCTAGAAGCCTCCTTTCAACCTACACATGTCAACAATCTCAACCCATTGGTTAAGTATAAGCTTATGCACATTATTTCCTAATTTTTAACCACAAATTCACTTAAAAGGCTTAGAATTAATAAAGATTGGAAAAACATAAATGTGGCCCAATGATAATGAAAGTGGGATGAATGTGGTGACATAGTAGTGAAATGGAGGTGATATAATGGACATAATAGTGAAATTGAAATGGAAATGAATGACATTTTCAAGACTCAACAATCATCTACCATAATTAACTCTAGACCATATCCTCCAAATAAACTTTTCTACACCAGCCATGAATTTAGTTTGAAAAGTATTGTTTTGCTTTAGAATTTCGCTACAACACTACCATCAACACTCATACACTTAAGCATATATGCTCACAACCATATTTGAAGCATATTTCCTCTATGCAGACTGCTCTAACTCACTCTCATACTCAGTAACCATCACTCAGATCCAAGGTGAAGAATATCCAACATACATGGTGAATTGCACTTTTGGACTCCGATTAAGGGTGCAAAAAGTTGAAAAGAATTTGACCATAATCATTAATGCTTGTGCATTAAAGTTGTTCACACCAAATGAAGGACTTATTCAACCATTTATGACATTAGTTAATTAATTTAGAGGCTTCCACTAATTACCATATCAAATTTCTCCCCATGTGTGCGAGGAATGTGGAAAAATCCACTTCGAGGATGTATACGTAACTTTACTTCATAATACCTACATATACATAGTTTTCCTGCACAAGACTTGTGTATTCCCTTGAAGCATCATGTTTTAAACTCTACTTGGTTCCAAACTTTCTCGGGCTAATACTCCTCTTCTCTAAGCATCTACACAAACCTCCAAACCTCTTGCAAGTCCTTTAACACCTATGAAAATCAATCAAACTTGTCTCCTAAGTGCCAATGCCAAATTGACATAGGAATGAAAAAAAAGGGTTGAAAAAACTACCAAAAAGTCATCCACTCTCAACAAACGTCTCCACAAGTGACAAAACCTTTGAATAGACTTGTAACAACTTCACAACACCATCATCAAGCCAATACAAAGTGACACAATGCAACACAATACTACCATCAAGCTACATCATCAAAGACTGACATCAAGGGTTGACATCAACGCCAACATAACGAACTCAATGCTAAATAAACTAACTGCAACCATGCTACATGGAATGCATCCACACATCAACTAGGCTACAGAGGGCTGACATCAATACAAATATCAACTAGCTTCCATCATGAACGAACGCTAACATCATCTAGTTGGAACCATGCACACTTTTAACACTCCTTACTTTTCCCAAGGATGAGAAAGGAAGCCAAGGAGGTAACCTCAGAACAAATTTTGACTTGGTAGCTAACCCTACAAAATCAGAGAGGGCACACTCGTAAAACAACCTCACGATCAATGGAAGTGACTGTAGAATATGTGGATTTTAGGCTAGGTATTTGGCACATTAGGGTTTGATTTAGGTTTGTTGGATAAATACCAGCAAGTCTCAGAGCTAGTCAAGCAATCCTAAAGGTCAGTTGGAGTGATGAGATGGGGAAAGGTAGGTGCAATCAGTGGCACAAAGAGATTTTTTCATTGTCATATGGTGAGGAGGAAGGAGAAAAATGAGCATATAGGTATGAATTCATTTTCTTAGAAGAAGACATACTTATATGAAAATCTCAGACAAAACATAGCATATTGATCATGAAATATTCTTTAAAACATAAAAGATAATCACCAAAAGAATATAGATGGATGCCGAAAATACTTAATCATCAAATTCATAAATAAAACTAGAGAAATATAGTGCCACAAACCACATCGCAAGAATCCCATAAAAATAGCTGCAATTGCCTATTATATTTCTGTAAAAATATCTAGTACACTAGTCCAAGGGATGAGGTTCAAGAATCCAACCCTCTCTATGAGTTCATTTTGACTACATATAGATAAAAAAAAACTTCCCCCCTCTGAGGGGTCGAATCCTCCTTGCTAGGAACTAATTAAGTCATTTTCTCTAACCATTGCTAAAAGCTAGGGAGATTAGAAACTAATTCCCTTTTTACACTAACTTATTTGATTTTGGATTTGAAAGCATTTAATTTCAAAAAATTTACTCTAACCATCATTAAAACACTCAAATACATCAGGTAGAATCATTTATACACTAAATACATCAAGAAAACTCAACTTTCAACCACAAGAATATAGAGAATGATTTCCTCCATAGAAGCGTAAGGAATGATTGTAGAAGTACAGTGAACTGACAGTAGAAGCATAACAAACTTGGCAATATGTTTTGATGAATTTGAGGGATCTTTAAACATTCTTGAAGGCTAACATAGGTATATTAGGATATCTACTACACATATCAATCTTCAAATCACCAAAAATACATCTCTGAGCCTCAAAACTTATTAGAATACAATGACTCCAGAAGTGGAACGAGTGACCCAAAACAGTGGCAGAAGGGTGAAAGATAGGTGGTCTTTGGCCTTTTTCTAAAAATTCATGAACTGACAAGTGACCCCAAGTAGATTCCTAGAATATATTAATCGTAATCCCCCTCCACATGGCTTCCAATATTCATTTGGATCCTCTTGCAAAAAGCACAGTGACCACGCACTACATTTCTATAGAATGATTTTTGCCAGTGCCCAAAGAAAATCCAAAAGTTTAAAAAATTACTTCTTTTGTTTTGCTCCTTTTCCTACATTAGACCACCATACATGCTTTTGCCAAAAGATCAATATTATTTTTCCTTTTAAGCTTCCTCTTCATGTTATTAACCCTAATCATGCACACCATGTTTCTTGTGTAATAGTGCCTTTCTATATGCGTCTACATGGAAGTGTCTCTTTTTTCCTTCTTCAGTAGTTTCTTTGGGTGCACATTCAGCTTCTCAAACCAATACTCCTTGTCCTGTAAGGTTTTTAGGGTTTAATGAAGATAACTATTTTCTATTTGTTGTCCCTTCTTGGTGATGGCTCTGCTTGTATATCTCCTTGGCTACACCTGAATTTTCTCCTCTTCCAAATTATCGACATCAATGATTTCTTTTCCCTTATCCTTGGCTACCAAAATGTATTATCTTCTAGATGAGAGTGAATTTTCATGTGATTTACCTTGGAGCATTAGGCTTAGCTTCAGCTTCCTATTCTCTTGTTTCAAGAAATCCACCATGAAATTGGCTTTAGAAAGGTCATATTGTAACTTTTTGATCTGTGTCTACTACTCTTTAATGATGTCCTTTCCTACCTTATCTCCATGATCATTCATATCTACCTCATGAGGTACCTCTTCATGATGCTTCAATAGTGAATCACCTCTATCCCTTGGTAATTCTCTCTCATGGATTCAACTTGAACTTCTTCAATAATAACCTCCTTAAGCACTCTATCTCAAGGGAAAAAACCAACCTCTTACCCTTCTTGTATGTTTGTGAAACCTCTACCCTAGGTTATATTTTTATCACTGATGGTATGGTAAATGGCTCTGGTATTTGTGGCCTAGATGATGTAGGAGTATGAATGTTGGACACCTAATCCTAAATGGGTTAGTGTGGAAGTTGAATAGACTAAGTAGTCCAAGAGACCTTGGGATGTGAAACCCAACGGTCACATAATATATTATAAATGTACATCTCTTGTTAATAAAAATTGTACTCACATGCTTTATCTTTCCTATTGTTCTTGCTCCCATGTGTGTTTAACATGGTATCAGAGCGGGCGATTGCTGGTCCTGCTCCAATCTGAGCCACTTGTTTTGTGGTATCTCTATATATGTCAGTTCTGCGTTACATGACCTCTGACTCTGCCTTATTCCCCTTAGACCTGAGATAACCTGCCTCTGCTAGTGCTGCACATCTGTCCATTTCATATTAATGTTGTCCCATTATAGTTGAATGCATTTAAATATTAATGTTGTGCGTTGAACTGGCCTGACATGCTGATAATTGAGCGTTGTTTGAACATTGCTGTATATTAAATCATAGCACTGTCTTTTCCAGTTTTAGTGTTGAGGTTGACACACCACCATTGAAGAAGGTCCAGCTTCTGTTGAATGTGTTATAGTTCTGATATTGAATGCATATGAGTTTTTCATTCCAGACCCACCATTCCAGGTAAATAATCTAATCCGTCAAGCGCCCTAGACCATTGCTTAATTGTATCAAGTTGCTCAACCTTCTCCCTAGAAAACTTTGGGTTCAAGACATGATGAATATCATCAAGTGAAGGATCATTCACTTCGTATCCATCTGGGAGACAATAAGCCTTTTTTGTGTGTAAATTGATATAGACGTGGTGACCTGCCTCAAGACTCTGAGTGTATGCATGGGAATTCCAACCTCCTCCTTGATAATATTTTCCACACACCAGGCAAGCATAAACGTTCAAGTTTGAAAGAGATACTGAGAAAAACTTCTCAAAGTCAAAATCTAAAACCTGTCTATCCAAATACGGATAGTCCTTGCAAATTTCAACCAGTCGTTGGCGTCTCCCTTGAATGGCTCCGTTCTGGTAACATAGATAAAAGATCCTTTCACTCACAAGCCATAACTAGAATTTGAGTTGGGATGTATGTATTTTACAGTGATGCTTTTGATAAAGCTCTTCTCAGGAGAGGTTGATAGAGCCTCACTCTCTGGGACTTGAACACGGAATCTCCACCAGCAGGATTCTTTTTGATGCTAGCTCTCAGGATTGGTGGGTGAACTTCTTTAGAGCGTTATTTATCAAGCTGTTTTGGGATGCGAGATGGTGTGTTCCAAAAGCAATCTCTAGTTTTAGTCTCACTTCTTTTTAATATTGGTTCTAGTTTAATATTGTTAGGTTTCTGAAGTGAATTATGGAGATTAATACCATCAAGGATGCTTTTGACTGAGTTTCCAAGAGACAGAAGACATCATACACAAAGACTCAGGACATAGTTGATTTAGTTGGAAAGGAAATTGAACCTTGAATTATGTATTTTTTTTTCCCATATGTCAGCTGCTTGTTGCGGTCCAACATAGATGGTGAAGTTAACACATGAATTAGTTTTTTGAAAATCCTTCCTCCATGTGCAGTTGCAGCAGTGGTACCACCGGGATTCCGAGAAAAACCGGATCCACTGGGGTATTGAAAGGTTCTGTTGCATCCATTCTCATGATCTTCTTGACAACCATAAAAGTAGCCTCCGGTTCTTTTTTATTAGACTGAAACTGGTTATGTTCTCCATTTCTAGCAGTAGAAAATTTCCCTATGTCTTTCTTCAGTGGTCCTTCAGGGTCTGCCCAACCTTGTTTACCTTGGAGTAACTGACTTGTCAAGAGATATCATAGTGTTCAATTCTGACATGCTGAACTTTGAACCAGACCATTCTGACTTGGTTAAATTCTAGCACTCCACTCTAGGTTCTACATTGGCATTCTGAGTTTGCAAAGCTGAAGAGTTTGATATAAAGTTGCTTTCAGTACTGTTAGTTTCAACTTGAATTTCAGGAAGATTTGGAGATATCCTCCTAAATTTTGATGGCTTCAACTTGACTCTTAAACTTCCTTGTCTGTATTGAATTGTGCATTATGTAAGTGAGCTGAACTCATTCTTCACTAGCGTGCTGGTTCTACATTCAGGAGTACTCGAACTGTTTGTACTTCAACTGCAGATTGTGGAAGACATTCATTTTTTTTCTTGCAAAGGAGTGTTGTTTATGCATGGAAGAGATCAACCAGAGATGTGGCTTCATCAAAGATATATATATCCATAATCTGTTCAACAATGAATAATACCACTTTTATCGGTATTATCGGCTATATATTTATATAGAGGTCAGTTCGTTCTGTGCATCCAAAGTTTTCTCTGTTTGAGAAATCCACCCACAAGGCTCTCTTTTTCTCAAGAAATCCACCCATTCATGCAAAGAACTATAGAATCTTTTTTGTGTTAAAGTTCTGCAAAGAGACTCTTCCAGAAATTGTGTGGCTGTGGGGTCGACGTATGCCAGTGTCATCTAGAGCAACCAAGGGCAAACTTTTGTGTGAACTTGTCTATGAATTGATGTAATCTATTAATTTGATACAAGGAGTGTTGTTGACTGTTTGCATTAGACAGAGATTAGATTTAGAGATTTGATATGACAATATTGACACATTATTCTTTGTAAATGCCTATGATAAAGCAACTATTGAGTTGGTACTATTGACATTGTTGATCTATAGACATGTATTGATGAAGTGGAGTATGAGTTCACATTCTAAGGTTTCAGAGATAAGTCTTGCATTACCAAAGTATTATTGACTGAATATGCTGATGGATAGAGTCTGATGATGATGTTGAATTGACAGGCTAAGTGTTATGTCAGAGAGCTTGAAAAGCCTTGATACACTGCTATATATTTACCACTGTTGGTTTGATCATTGCTATGGAAATGTTGCAATGGACAGAACATGGTTGAGATTGCTCTACTAAGACTGTCGACAAATTTCATTTGCAAAGAAATTCAAAGATTGACTCTTTTTTTTTTCACAGTGTCAGTAGTTTGAATAATTTGAGAAGTACATCAAAGCAACAAGTCATTTGCTGCATTGAAATTGGTACTATGATGTCTGCTACAGTGACTTTGTGATATTGGCATCCTGCTACTCATCTAATAGTTGCAATTATTTATAGACCAATTTATAGCTGAAGATAACATCAATTCTTTGATTATATTGGTCTGAAATGGATAGAATAGATGATGTATTGAAACTACTAAATAATTTAGTACTTTCAACTGTTGATGAGATTGTTAAGATCAACAAAACCTCTCTTTCCAATATTAAAATTTGTCTCCAAAATGCACATGAGAATATTGAGTTTTTGCAGCTTGAGACAAAGTTGCAGCAAGAAGAACTACAACAATGGAGTCATCATTTTGAACCTCTTTCTGTTCAGAAGATTGAAACATACTTCCATAAACAACGAGACAATAATGTTACAGTGCATTTAGATAAAGCAATAGTTGTACACGCAAATGTAGAAACTCAGTCTGCACTTCCCAAGCCCATCATCAGACCTTGGGAACAACTTGTCCACAATAAGCACAAAACTGGTCTTAGGTATGACAAGGACTTGTCCTTTCATATTCCATACTACTCCAAGCCCATTCAGTTTCAGAGTGCTGGATTTATTCATGACAGTTCACCTGCTCCTCATGACAGTTCGCCTCCAGTTGTTCCAGATTCTACCCCTCTTCCACAACAACAACAACAACAGATCGTGAAATGCCAACACTGTGACCGAGTTGGCCATTTGAAAGATCACTGTTTTGATCTTCATCCATGTAAGCACTGTCATAAAACCAGTCATTCTTCACACAGATGCTTTAGAAACAAACGTCCTGCAAGAACAAAGATTCATCTTGGATGGATCGCTTCTTGGCAATGGGCATCAACAGCCAAGAAGATATTCCAAACACATGTCAGAACTTGTTCCAGAGTATTGAAAAGTCTTGCAGCTGAGTTTTCTCCATCATCTCACCTTCTATATGACGGGGGGAAGTGATGGTCATCTACAAGCTTCAAATTCACATCAAGTGAGCCTGAGCCACAACCTGCCACACCAGTTTCAGAGTTGTAGCCAGAGACAAATATGCCTATGAACATGCCTTCAGTTGGCAATCTAGGACACTTCCTCTAGCAGAAGACTTTAGCTTCTTGCCAGCTTTCAAAGAATTCCAGGAATAAAATTGAGAACACTTCCTCTAGCAGAAGACTCCAGCTTCTTGCAAATTTTGGAAGAGTTCCAGGAATTGCATTAAGCATTCCAGAGTTGTTGGTCATCCTTAAACCATCACAGGTTGAGACTTCCCTTTTCAGGTTGAAGTTTTCCCTTTTATGCGGGGTGAAACCTCCCTTTATTGGCTGAAGGTTTCCCTCTTCAAAACAATAGGAGCACTTCCTCTAGTAGAAGATTTCAGCTTCTTGCTAGTTTTGGAAGAGTTCCGGGAACTGCACTAAGTGTTCCAGTGTTGGTGGTCATCCTTAAACCACCACCCTTTATACCAGCATTTCAGAGAGCACATTCAGCCTAGTGCTTCCATGCATTTTTGCACATTTTGTATTTCAGCTCTCTTCTTGGACTCATACATAACCCTTCAGATTAAGGGGGAAAATGTTGGACACCTATTCCTAAATGGGTTAGTGCGGAAGCTGAACAGACTAAGTACTCCAAGAGACCTTGGGATGTGAAACCCAACGATCACATAATGTACCATAAATGTATATCTCTTGTTAATAAAAATTGTACTCACATGCTTTATCTTTCCTATTCTTCTTGCTCCCATGTGTGTTTAACAATGAAGGCTTTTGGACTGATGAGAGAGAGAAAGAGAGCAGCTACCTCTAAGAATGTTTCCCATGACATATTGATTTATGTGATATGGTGGAGAAATATGAATTTGATTAAACCATAATGGAATAATCTTGCTTGATGATCTTTCCCTTTAGTCTACACCTTTGCAATCATCTTAACAAGACTTCTAGAAATGTAATTGGGTAGGTTTGGTTGTTTGATTGATGTGAAATGCATCAACAACCTGATGTGATAATGATCTAACCTGCTGAACTTGCCTTGACAAGTGAAATATTTTATAATCATCTTCAGCAAAGTAGTCTATTTATCAAATAATTGCATGCTAGGAAAGATATGAAATGAGGTTTCCTTATATTGTGGTTTGAGGAACATTTTGTTGTTTTCAATGTCCAAATCCATCACCTTAAACCAAATTTCTCCTTGATTGGGGATACTAGTGGCTAAAGCTATAACCTCTGCTAAGACTAGGAAGCCCATCCCTTCTATGGTGGTCTTATTCCTCTTCAAATTGGTGGCAAATATACTAGTCAGCTCACAATGATAGCCCACCCCTTATACATTCTCACAAAACCCTAGGCAGGTGGCTTGTTCAAATGACCTCTTGATGAACTTTGAAGCATTGATCTCTTCCATATGAGTTGGTGCATATCTTGAAACCTTTCTCCCTTTTTTCTATTTCTTCTTTTCACTACCCATGCTATTGGCTTTGCTTCATTGGAAATCCTAGCTTGAGAGGAGAAAGGGTAGGGGTCTAGGGTTGTAAACCAGGGGAAGCACAACAACTAGTTTAGGGAGGGGAATGGAGGGGATAGGAGTTAGGGAAAATTTTAGCTAAAATTTATGGGTTAGGGGGATACTTTGGTAGTGATATTTCATAAAATTTGTGAGGGAAGAAGGGCAAAAGTTAAAAACACAGTGAAAACCTCGAAACGTGACAAAAGCGCAGTGAGGGCTTGGGTTTTTGGTGAGAAATGATGGAATGAGGGAAATAGATATGTGAAATGGTTGCATAGTGTTTAATAAGTTTAAACAAGTGTGCAGAAAACAAGGGAACTTCTCCTTGGAATGAAGCAAATACCATTAATGCTTAAAAACGTAGCACAAACGCAGCAGAAACCCTAGGAGAGGGGGTTTAATCACTTTCATAGGGAAAACACTACATTAGAGGGTTGATGAAAGGTTTACTTATTCTTTCAAGAGTGTTTGAATATTTTTTAATGATAAATTAGCCCTTGTTTTCTTTCTTTTACCTCCAAACCTAAAAACACAACGAATCTTTAAAAGCACGACAGAAACACAACAAGCTAATGGCAAAAGAAATACATGATGGAATTTCAAAGTTCTGAAGGCTGTGATGAGGCATAATGGTAGAGAGGATCTATTGGGGTATGAAATAAATTTTTTGAATGCTTTGGTTCCCTTTCATGAAACACAAATTTTTTCTTTGTGGTTGAATGACATCATACGTACCTTTAAAAAATGACTAGTGATGCGATTTGACTCCCCATCATTTTTCCATATGAAAAATTATATTTACAAGTGATATACATGTACCTTTGATTCCCTTTGAAAACTTCATTTCCTAACATGCTAACTCTCTTGACACCTTGCTAATTTTGGATGATGAATGATATGGCCCTAAATGGAGATATGATGATCACACACCAACAAGACAAGACCAACAAGACATTCATGGCACTTTCATGATCAAATCTATGACACCATGACTCTTTCTTTCAGTTTCTTTAATGGTGACCTTATAATAAAGTAAAAAGTGACCTTGGTGACTCAAAGACTTATGAAACTAATTTATTGACCTTGATGTCCATGGCATGATAGTAGCATTACACCTAGACAATGACTTAGGACCTTTTTGACAACAAAAAGGTGTCAAATTTTATTTGAAATCATAATAATTTTACCGAAGACATTATTAACAATATGAAAAGAGTAAATTTCATCATTCAAACTAAAGGACACTAACACACACCATAATTCCAACAATATTCCCCTTAGGCATTGATGACCACCACACATAAACTCCATATCAATATCCTCTATCGCTCCCTCTTTGACATCAATGGAAAAGGGTCAACTCCATATGATAATGAAGCAAGGACTGAATCACAAACACTGGATCAACATATCTCTACATCGATGATTGAAGAATTATACGTATCAACCAACATCGATCCTCTCTCATATCAGCAACGAACAACAAATATAACCCATCAACATCATAGTAGCATGCCACACCAAATATCCTCTAGGAGTCACAACAATCTGCCCACATAAGGAAATCATATAAACATGAATGAGAAGTATCATAATGAAAAACATCATGCATCAATGTGCACGTGAGGCATCAATCAACATTTTCCATAACATCTAGATATTAGAACCTTCCACATGGAAATAATCACCAACCAATGGCTAAACACATCATCTCTGTACATAACATGAGGCAAAGAACCCAAAGAGACATAGCATGAGGCACATCATGAACACCTCCAAGAGGATTAAATTCCAACAATTGATGGTTGAAGTAAACAAGAGAAAATAAGATCCTCCCCCTAAACACATGCCATCTCTAAATCAACTCCAACCTACAATGAACCGCTTCAGCGCCAAACAATGCTTCATTTTGACAAATAGAAGCACCAAGACTCCACATTAGCATGAATATAATGGCATAGACAATGAAAATACGTGGCTTCAGTAGCAATAAAAAAATCTCTTACATGACTATTATGTGACTGAATAACTCACTTTTACATGAATACCCAACTCTAGCACCAAACCACTAGAAGACCTAATGATAAAACAATACAAGTACAAGGCATTATGAGCATTTTAAATCATTTATCAATGAAATACATTGTTTCTATAAAATATCCTATGTATTAGTGACCAATAAGATGACACATCATGACTATTACATCAACATTATCCCTCACACATGGCTGCAAAATAACTCCATGAAACTCCTCCAAAACATGGCTATTAACATAATGATGCAATCTACAAATGATTGACACCTCTACAAACATAAAATGTTGAATCAATGACAAATGCATGGCTTTATTAAACTAAATATAACAACCCATACATGGTTGTTCCATTTCTCAATTCATGATATGCATGTCATTTCCACATTGTCGTCATGCTTAGGTAGCTGAAAAATGGTCAATAAATGTTGCAACAAGGATTATATACATGTGTTTTCCACTCATACATAGTAAATACACCAGCTGTAAAAATAATGAGTGAAAATAAATATAAACATAAAGAAACAAGACTTCAAAACATAGCTCCCCCCTGAGCATGCTATACCTCATATGAAGTGATCTAGTTGATGTAAATATGCATGGAAGAACTATATCAAAAAATCATGCAACTAGAACTCCTCAAGGTACCAACACACTCCTCGAGACAATGTTAGTCTCTCATGTGTTTCTATATTCAAGTATATCTGGCATGCATGAATAGACTCTCTTAGGGGCTGATCTCCTCTACTATGAATCTAATGAGGAAGAGCAATATATTGGTCTCTTCTTACTCTTCATTCTTCCCTTCAACACATACACATTATCCATTATCTTCACTCTATTGGAAATCACTCTCTTTGATCCTTATTTTCAGATGATGCATCCTTTGGTGTTGAAAAACACTTCCTTACGTCCACCAACCATTTGTCTCACACCCAATGTGTTATGATTTAGGCCTTTAATGAGCAAAACATCATCTGCATTGGTCCTCTTGTCACCAAGATTTTCTTTACTGCTTCCCAACACTCTTGGTGATTGATTACCTTCAAACACAACACGACCACTCTTGGTTCTTTTGAGAAAATGAAATTTTCTCCTATCTCTTAACATATGATATCAACATATCCTATCAATATACCACATTTCACCCTTCTCACACAAAACAACTGTGATTATACATCTTCCTAGTTGTTGCTCCTTCTTCCTTGTGTTACTTGATCTATTCCTTGGTTGTACATTCTCTTTTATCTCCATCTTTTGAATTGAATACCTCAAGGATATATGAATCCTACAATCCTTAGCCACGTTCTAAATATATGACACACATAACATTATATATGACCAAGATATGTAGCCAAAGGATTTGATATTTTGCTACTCATATTAGACATCCATCTTCTCATGCTAGATCTACAATAAGTGGCTTTATGCCCAAACAAGTTACTGCAAAACAATATCCATTAAATGAACTTGTATACCTGAAAATGGATCCTCCTCATGGCCAATCATACTATTGCATAGATGTCTGCATTCTTCTCTTACAAGAAGCTTTCATGTGGCCAAAATTGTGATAGTTGAAGCTCTCAATCTTGTCCATCATGGAGAAAAAGGAATTTTGACTTCTCCTCTGAAAATTTCTACCTTCAACCATAGGAGAAAATGATCTTCTAGATGTGAAAGTTCCTTTCGGTTTTCTACTATTCAGTTGTTGGTGAATTTTTTTTTCTCTCTCATTTCTTCTCATCATTGTTGCTCACATTCTTTGTTGCAAGCTTCTTTATTTATTCTTTATTATTGTTTCCTTCATGCAAGTTGGAATATCTCTTTTCAAAAATGCTTTTAGATTTGTTCACTGCTATGGTGATATTTACATGCTCTAGTAGCTAGTATTTTTCCTGAAGCTACTTCCTTAATTTGTCAATCACATCTTCAAGCACTTCAACATAATCCTTTTTATCTCTTTTCTTGCTACAATTTACTTCTCCTACTCTTTTTTATTCTTCCAGTTGTGTCCTCAAGGTAATGATTTCTTCCTTGACATGTTTCTCCTTATTACAAATCTACAAATTATTCTCATGCTCCTTGCATGCATCAGTTAGTATACCAATTCCACTAGAAATATCTTCAACAACAACTATTCAAATTCATATTTGGCCTTAAGGAGCATATGACTACAATCATCATTTTCTTCACTAACCAGATCTGAATTATTATCATCACTGCTACTAAAAATATAACTTAAAAGTAAATCAATGTGACCTATATCTTCAGATCTGTTGTCTTTTTGTATAGTTGGTTTAACAAGATATTTATTCTTCTTTGATATCATCTCCTTCTTCTTCTTTCTGTTGCTCCTCTCAAACTCATCATCACTACTATTACAACTTTCTCCAAATAACATATGAAATCTATCTCGAATCTCCTTGGCATATTTTAAATCCCCAACTTTTTCTAAATATACATTATGAAGATTTTAAAAAATTATTTTCCTTGTTTGAGAATTTTTCATCATTACCTTGGATGAAAGTGAATCGTTGCCATATCCTTCACATATCAATCTGCACAAGTTAGATCCATAAGAAAATAATTTATACCTCACACTTTCTTGCCATACCTTGAAATTTGCACCAGTAAGACTTGGTATTGCTTGAGATTTCATTCTGAAGATTTTTTTTTTTACAAATATCTACCAACAAACCCCAGATCTACTCTCCAATGATGAAGCTACAACTAAGAGCCTGACTCTGATACAGATTGTTGGAAACCTTTTAGCACTACAGAGAGGGGAGTTGAATCAATAGCATGACTTCTTTAAAAATTATGCTAATTAAAACTTCTCTTACTGAATCACGCATATGTTAACCAACGATGAATAAAAATTAAACCTTGTGCAAAATATAAGCATAAAATAAAAAACATAAGAAACAACATAAACAATAAGAAATTCACATAATCTCATTATAACACATGAGAAATAAGGTTTCTGGTGGAAACCCCTCTGGGAGAAAAAACACCCTTATTTTTGTTTCTCTTCTCTGAATCTCTATTATGTCAAGCAATTTGTATTTTACATAAATGGATGACTTTTATCATCTAGGGGAACCGGCCTCATTTACAATAAGACAACACCAATAATCCAAGAGACTCGATTCGAATGATTAAATTAGAAGACTTTGTTCTCTCACAGATCTACAAACTCCCATCCACTGAATGAAGGAAACCACAACACAGTAAAAAATAAATTATAGAGGATAAACTATTTAGAAATAATGCACACAACTTGTTGGCTAATTTAATTGACGGTTAAATTATTTTAATTTATATGTCAATTTGGGTATGCAAGCTTGTCAAGTACACTACACTGTATGTGCTAGGAGATTAGTTTTTAATATTTATGCATAGCTGAAATGAATTAGAAACTTCAGAAAGAAATTAGATTCTATTGATGAGATCTTGGTAAGAACATGCATATGTTTTTTCTCAAAGACTTTATGTAATAAAAACATCAAATCAAGAATTAAATTGTAAGGATATTCAAAGAAAATTGATTCTAAATTATGAAATCTCTTGAAATTCTATGCTACTAATCATAAAAGAAAACTCTAGTGTAGTTTAATTAAAATCAAATCTAGTTTATTATGTTGGAAATCAAAACTAATATATTAAATTGAAACACAATCGTAATCTAGAAAATTCAAAAAGAAATTTTATTCTATGAATCTACTAACATAAATCTGAGACTAAGCTAGAAAAAGAACATCAAAGTAAATCTTTTTGTTTGTTTTTGGTCTTTTAATAAGCACTTCTCGTGTAGGAAAAATAGAGGCAAAGAATTAATTTAAATGAAATGAATTCAATCTAAAGCAACAAATAATTAAAATGAAATAGAGTTCTTATTTAAGTGTAGAGAAGAAAGAAATTAAATGAAAGAAATGGAAAACATCTACACTATTCTCACTGATCTCCGGGGGCGCCTCCAAAGGATTACGTGGTGGTGAAAATTCACACCAAGAGAAGAGAATTAACAATTAACAATTAAATGAATTCCATTCACAAAGTTTGTAGTATTTGTAGCATGTAAACATAGTTTTCACGATGATAAATTTAAAAAATAATTACAACCTCAGACCTAAGCTTAATACATTGAAAATATCATCCTTTATCCACTAGATTATAGTGTTTTATAGAATTACGAAGCAACTAGAAACTCATAATTTCATTGCATGGATTCTAGCAATGAGATCTCAACAAATCAATTTCAAAATAAAATCAAATATGTTTTGAAGGATTTTAGGATAAAAGATGAGACTAGATCTGTTCATAATGCTCTTCTTTCCACGAATTGTCTAAAGAACAACCTGTTTTGGCTTGTTTGTTGGTTATGCATTAAATGATGATTTGAAAAAACATTTATCCACATAATATACAAAATAAGGTTCCAAAGATCCTTGAAAATTTCTCAAATCATAACGAATTTGAGAAAACTACTTGACGAGAACCTAATTGGTGCTACGCTGAATAAAAATCATGTTTTCGTTTTCTAAAGTTTGCTTTCATTTTCTCATAAAAACCGATTGAAGTTGATTGGTCAAGACTATTGTGTATTTCCTTTGATTTGATGCTAGAGTTCCACACATGCTATTTGGGTGGAATTTAACCAATAGAAATCCATATTGGAACCTTTAGAAAGAAATTCCAAGTGTCAGATTTCCTTCTAGAGTGGTGCTACTACTTCAACCATGGAGATAGCTACAGAAACTTGACTAAACTGTAGAAACTTTAACCATCAAACTGTCATTAGTAAAAATATGCATAATTATTCTTAACTCATTAAAAATAATGGAAATGGTAATAATAAACCATGTAAACATGTATGCCATAATTTGGTGCATTTACGAAGAAATATTGTTAAGAATGATGACAATGGGTGAGCGGAGTGATGCAAAAATGGATGGTTTGATTAGCAAAATCATGACAAGTTGGTGTCCCATCACAACTCTCACACACCATCTGAAATAAAATTTTATTAACATAGACATATATTTATACATGAGGAGAGGTGTTGATATTCTTCATCTCCACAAATTTCTCAATCAATAACTACATAATTCTCTCAAAAATCATCCACAAATCTCTCATGTGCCATACAACTAATTTATTCATAAATGTGTCACTAGAAAACAACAACTTTAATTATTTAATATTTGACAAATGATCCATTATTCCATCATTTCTCCCCCATAATGATCATTTGGAAATATTCCAATATCATCTTTGAATTTTCATAACTTTTCCTTAGACAATTCTTTGTTGAATATACCATCCATGTGTTCATATGTTCTACAATACTTAATCTCGATCATGCCTTGATGAACCATATCTCGAAAAAAATTATACTGAATATCAATATGCTTTGTCTTTTGATAAAAAACTATATTATTAGCCATCTGAATAGCACTTTGGTTATCACATATCAACTGAGTGGGTTGTTTTGTTGTTCACGTGGATCCTCTAGAATTATTCTTAACCAAACTGGTTCACATGTTGTTGTCATTGATAAATTATACTCTTCTTCTATTGTCGAGAGAGAAACTATAGGTTTGTTATTAGTACTACAAGAAATTGTAATTGAGCCCATACTGAATGAATACCCTAAAGTTGATTTCATGTCATTCATACATCAAGCCCAATCTGAATCTATATAATTAATCAACCTAAAATATTTTGTAGACTTGTATACCAAACCATAGCCAATTGTTCCACACATATATCTTAAAATCCTCTTTGCTGCTTTACAATTCAATTCCTTTGGTTCTGCCATAAATCATGATACCATACCAACTGCAAAAGAAATATTTGGTTGAGTTGTAGGTAAGTAGATCAAACTTCCAACCAATTTATGATATAAGGTAACATCAACTGAGTTGGGGCCATCATGTTTGTATAACTTCATCCTAACTTCCAAAGGAGTTGTCGGTGGCATGCAACTCAACATTCTAAATTTCTCCAAAATGTCCCAAGTATACATCGGTTGGGACATGAAAATACCATATTCCTTTTGCCAAACTTCAATACCTAATAAATAGTACCACTCACGAAGATCTGTAATCTCAAACTCAACAATCATATGTGACTTGAACCTTTGAAATATTTCTTTATTGTTCCTTGTGTAGATCAAATCATCAGCATATAAGACAACTATCAAAATATCTTGTCTTAACTGAAATATCTAGAGATTGTGCTCGAATAAACTTTTAACTAAGTCATGATCATGAAATTACTTATGAATTCTTGAATTCCATTCCCTTAGAGCTTTCTTAAGACCATATAAGGCCTTCCTTAACTTATAAACATAAACTTATTTTTCTAGCACTTGAAAACCTTCAGGCTGCTCCACATAATTTTGTTCATTCACATAACCATTTAGAAAATCTGATTTGACATGCATTTTAAAAATTAGCCACTTGTATTGTGCAGCTAATGCAAGAACCATCCTGATCATATACAACTTTTCCACTAGGGAAAATGTATCAGTATTATCAATTCATTCTTTCTGTGCATATCCCTTTGCAACTAAGTGAGCCTTATACTTATCAATTCCACCATTTGATTTATACATTATTTTATAAGCCCACTTAGTTCCAATTACATAATTTTCTTTTGATAATTTGACCAAGTCCCATCTATAATTTTTCACCAAGGCATTCAATTATGATTCCATAGCTTCATTCCATTTTTTCCTTCTTGATGCTTCTGCATAACCCCATGGTTCATTCATTTTCATTACTTGTCCCATAAGTGCATAATTCACAACAGAACTTTGAGATCTAGTAACCCTTCTTTCAAAATTTCTATCCAACATAATTCTTTTTTAATGACCCCTTCCAAGCCACTTATGTTTCTTCTTAACTTCATCTACCTTTAGTGACTTGGAATTTGATTCATCACCAATATTCAGAACACCTTTCCTCAACTCAAATTGTACCTGATCTAGCTTATAAATTCCCTTCTCATCGAACACAATATCTCTACTTATTATCACCTTCCTTGCCTCTGGATCAAACAACCTGTAACTTCTTGTTCAGTATTGTATCCAATAAAGATACACTTCACACTCTTATCATCCAATTTCTTCCTCTTTTCCTTAGTAACTTGTGAATATGTAGTACAACCAAAAACTTTCACATGTACAACACTTGGTTTGTATCGTGACGGGCTTCTTCTTGAGTGAAATTCAACACTGCCTTTGTATGAAATCAATTAAGAGATTATATTGTTGGGTGTACTTCTTCTGCCCAAAATGCATTTCCAGGTGACTTAGTTTTTAACATGCTCCTAGCCATTTCAAATATGGTCCTAGTATTCCACTTTGCAACACAATTTTTTTGAGGGGAGTATGAATTAGTAAATTCTTGCTTTATTCCATTCTTACTCCAATAATTCAAAAACTCATTTGACTTCTCTTGTAGAAAATACACCCATGTCTTCCTAGAGTAATCATCAATTAAAGTGAGAAAATAGTGTGCCTTTCCAAAAGACACAGTGTCCATTGGACCACAAAAATATAATTTCATTAACGATAGACATTCTCTAACCTTCCATGTTCTTTCTGAGAAACATTCCTTGTTTTTTTTCCCAAAAATACACCATTCACATACATCATCATCCAAGTTGATATATGGAATATCATTCACAATTAATTGCTTTCTTAACAACACCAAACTCTAAAAATTTAGATGTCCCATCCTATAATAATACATCTTAGTCTTTGATTTGTCCATTGTATTCAAACTTTTTGAATTACTTGAATCAAAGGCGAGCTTAAAAGATTTGTCTTCATTCATTTCACCTCTTGCTACAACTGCATTTTTATTCAACTTATCCATGATTATGAAATCTTTATTATCAAATACGAACTTGTAGTTTTGATCCATCATTTTTCCTACAGAAAGTAGCTTCTTCCTTAATGCTAGTGTCCAAAAAGTTTCCTCAATTAATTTCTTCTTTCCATGTAATGCTGGTATTGTAATTGTCTTTCCTTTTCACTTTAGAAACACTATCATCACCAAACATGACTTTGCCATAATATTTCTCATTAAGTTTGGTAAAAAAATCCTCTTGAGATGTCATATGAGTTAAACATCCTGAATCAATATACCATGCTTCACTTTCTTTACTATGTGCCATCATACTTGAGATGAATAATTTCTCATTCATTTCTTTGACAACTGTATTACCACCATTGTGCTCCATATCTCAAAATTTTGCATAAAAATATCTTTCAAGATGGACAAATTATTGGCAGTAATAAAATTGTGGTCCTCCACCTCTTCCTCCATTTCTACCTCCATCTATTCCTTGTCCTCTTCCTTTATATCTGTCTCTCCCTCTTCCTCTAAACTGACTCGGGTTCCCGCCTCTACCTCTCGAAGGTAATGCATTTCCTTGTGAACTTGGTTGATTTCTATTTTGATTCTAATTATGATATGGACCCTATTGGATGTAGTTTTTGTGCCTATTTCCTATACATTCTTTCCCCAATTTTTACCCTTTTCCCCTCATACCAATAGAACTTTACATGTTAACCACCTTTTTCCTTATTGTGGACATCATATTTTGCTATCATGTTATTTTTCCATTTTTTCTAGATATAACGATGCAATATTCCTTTTTATGGCTAGCTGGGGTAATCATTAGAGAAGTCTTTTGGATCCTCTTCTCTTTTTCAGGTGTTTCTTGTAAGATTAAGGTTATGGAATGAACGACTGCGTTGATCGATCTAAGAGCAGGATGAAAAAGATTGTTGTTAGAATCTGTGTGTTGTTATATATCTTATTGTTACACCTTGATGTTGTTATAGTAAATGTTGTTACACTGTAATGCTGTTACAGATTACTATTGTTACACCTCGGGTGTCGTTACAAGGTCGTTGTTATCCAGTGATTGTTGTTACATCCCAAACCATTATTTGACCGCAGGATGTTGTTACACTGTAGTTGGTAAGCCGCGGGTACTATTCCACACAACTATTGGAAGTTATGAATTTTTTTATTTAGAAAGCGATATATCTAAGCGGTTACAATCCTAACCAATGTATTTGAATAGAATTCGTATTTAGGAACTAGTTATAACAATTTCTATTTTATGATCAACATGAGAATCTTGAGATTCTCATGACTGATTTATTCCTTATTTGGGTATGTAATGATTACAACAAAAATTTAACCCCTCAGGAACAGGGGACGACATACAGAGTACTATTATTTTGATCTTGTAACCTTTAATTGTTCTTAATATTAAACACATTGTGGTGATGCTATTATTATTTCCAAGTTGACTCCTTAACTAATTTCGTGTTCATCCATGCACCCCTGCTAGGCAGGAAGGGTCCTCCTCTTTAGTAGGGACTGTAACAGTAGAGTAGTTGTATATTATTGTTTCTCTCTTTTATTATTTGTATGGTTTTATGTTTTTGATGTATAATTTGTAGAATATATTTGCTTCAGTTCCAGAATTATGTTATGATGTTACACAAATGATTAGCAGTATGGTAGTTGACCAGCTAGTGTAGTTATTAGTACAGTTTTGTGCATGCCTTTTCTATGGTAATTCTGAAATGTGATTTTATTTATTTAGAGTGTTTTAATGTACATGAATGGTTTATATTTTGCAATTGATTCGGTGCATTCTTTACTATTTATATTTTCATTCTTGGTTGTAGCGTATCACCACAGATAGTGTAAACTCCATTGAAATAACAGACCTACACTGGGTTAAAAATTAAATGGTTGCAGTCTTGGTCAATTAGGATTCATTAAAATAACACTACTTTTTGTTGTTGTTTCTAGGGATGATAGCTGATGATACAGTCAGCGAAGTTTTTTGTTTGATGACACAATGTTCCTAGTCCACAGTCGTTGGGTGGTAAGATGAGAGGTAAGAACCTGCGCATCACTCTAACATACATGGGTGGGCTCACCATATGTGATCTCTAGGGAACTTATGGTGTGGCATTTTGGTGCTTTCTTAAAACATGTCTTCAACTGTTCATTCGTTGCGTAGTAAGATGAGAGGTAAGAACCTACACATCGCCCTAACATACCTCGTGAGGTTCAACATTGTCAATATTGAGAAACTTAGGGTGTGAACCAATACACATATGGTCCATGTGTGCAACTATAGGAATTAAAGAAATACCAAAAACACCCCCCACTCTAATTAGTAATAGCAAAAATGGGTCATAAAAGGAAAGGAATAGTGTATTTTTGGGAAGGAAATATTTATCCATGAACTGAGCTCAAGGGAAGAAAAAGGAAAGTTGAGTTATCAAAAGGACACGAGGAAACAAGGGCCACAAAAATCTGTTACTCCTTTTTGAAGCCTTGGAAATCATTGCTACAATGTGGGGGAAAGCCACCCGATCCAAGCCATGGTTAGCAGCTACTTTTCCATTTGGTGTAGTGGCTCTGACTGAGGATAATGGGACCAGTTTCCCAAAAGAGATTTTGATAGTGTTGATGGGGTGACATATGCTGTAATGGGGGAATGATTAAGCTAAGTATAATCTAATCTAAACTACTAAACACACGCATATATCCTAGTTTAAACGCTATTTGAATATAAATATACCTGGAAATTAAATAAAGTATGCGATCTACAATAATGTCCTATAGAAATTGGTAATAAATATCATTCAACTGTAATAAGAAGTGAAATTGTTTAACAATAAACGTTTTGGATAAGTAGTTAGCCAAAACAATTGTGAAAGATATATCGCATATAAATCGTTCATGTATTCAGATAAATTCAAAACCAACATCATACAAAAGTGCAATAATCCTAACTATAATTAAGACTTTCACACATAAAACAATTGAAAGAAGAATTATTGCTTGATACATAAATAAAACAATATCATAAGATAAAAGTACCATATATGACGAGTCCTGCTCATGTGCTTCAGCAATATTGACCTAATTCCAATCACTCCAACATATTCTAAGAGTACAAAAGTGCATTTTAGTAGAGCATGCTAAACATTTACGAGAAAATAGATCCTCTTCCATTCATTTCATCATAACCTCCTCAAAGGTATAGAAGTGCATGTTTTGAAGAATGTTTCTGATAAAATTTACGGAACCCTCTCTAAATGCATGAGAGGGGTTTAAATACTAAACTATAGGTCCTAAAACAGATTATTACAAAAGTAGTTGAAAAGGTTTAAATTAACTACCTCAAATTATGCAAAAATAAAACTAAAATAAAAATAAAATGAGTTATTAACTCCTTTGCATTTGATCTTTAAGATTGCAAATATCTATCATAGGCTTGAGTTGTGTCAGTTGAACAATAGCATATTTTAACTGCCTAACAAATATAGCTTCTATCAGCGCTAGCACCATTTTTTGTGCTGAGGTAGTTAAGAATCGCAAGCTCATCAACTAGCTATATGGTTTCATTAAGAACTGTCAGTATGCTTCCTAGTTTAGCTTACCCATTTTTTTGATCACCTCCTCCTTTTTGTTTGTCGCCTGCCTCCACTGCCGCTCTAATTGTTTAGCATTTGGAAGAAATCTGGGTATAGCCTCTGCAACCAGGTTGGCACCATTGCATATTTTCGTTGATGGCTTCTATGATGTTGTTTGCTGTTACTATCATGACCGTCGTTGCCCTTTCTACTTGCTTGAGCCATGAATCGGAATCTGTGAACAAGATGTCTTTATGTCATTCCTCTAGCTTTGGAAAACCATCATTTCTCCCTTCTTCTGATTATTTCTAGGTGATAAAGCCAGAAACGGTTTTATGGATTTTGTCATACTTAAGTCTCATGTCGACAACTTGGCTTGTAGCTTATCACTAATCTTGCAATAAGGACTTATTTGCAATATTTTATGACATATAACTTCCTTTTGTTGTATTAGTTCAGAGTTAAGACTAAGTGATTCCTTTATGAACTCATCAATTTGTGGATTTTCTTTATACTTATCTATCATGGTTTGTATTCGCACATCTCTTTTCGCTAGGTGAGCCTAATGTTATATTTGCATCTATTCAATTTTTTGTTAGAGTTGGGATACTTGTGATTCTTCTTGTTGATTGGATTTCTCCTGTGCTAATTATTGTTCCAACAGTAGAATATTTTGTTCCTTCTCTATAAGAAGAATTGGTTCATTGTTGGGAGTCATAATAGCTGCAACATCTAGCTTCCTATTCTTCCTCTATCTCTTAACAATAGCTTTGTGAGAAAGACTATAAGACACTTCTAGTGGGGGAATTTCCTCAATTCTCAAAATAATTTTTGAAGTGGGGGTGGTAGGAATGAGCTCAACAGCCTCGGTGCCTACAGTTTTCTCCATTGTTATTTCTTAGGTTGAATTGTGTTATGGAGTCTATACCTCAGATGTTTGTTCATCTATATGAATCTTATTGTTGAAATGCTCCCATTCCTTTTCCAAATCAATAACTCAGGGTTTTGTTGACTCAGTGGAAGTAGAGTGAATTTAGTCTTGTTTCTTTGTCGAGGTTTGCTTAGCTATTTCCTCCGTAGTTCTAGATATGTCCCTTTCAAACTCTTTATTTTTATTGCCTCCCACATTTTGAACTGCTACTCTAAGTGTTGTGACTCATGAGTAGATCTCTCCTTGGTCTTTGCTTAGGAATTTTATTTGGAATTCTGTTTGGAGCTATCCTCCAAGCTTATACTGTGAGTTGGCTCCCTTATTGGTTCAATCTGTAGTAGGTTCAATGCGACCTTCAATAATATACTCTTTTCATACACATGGAAAGCTTCAACATCATCTGGGGAAAAAATTAGTGATGCCTATGCGTTACATCTAAAAATGTTTCTTTTTCTAGGAAGAGGTCATTGAAAGTGTCTTCCTCATGGATGAATGGTTTCACTTTCACCATAGTAGTGAAGTCCTTAACAGTGCCATTTGGGTCATATTGCCTTCCTGGGAATGTAGCTAATCTCAGAGATTTCATGATCTTTGCCTCTTTTCATGCATGTCCAAAATCATGTAGTGCAAACGCACCACATTGCAATGGAAATATAGGCCAAATGGCCTTTTTCTATTCTTTCAACCGTTTGCTCAACCTGCCTTCCCCTCTCATTTGGTAGGCTATCTCCCTGCCCATTAAATTGTTGGGGACATAGTATCAGAGGACATGTGGTGAAGAAATGCTTCGAAATACTCTGATATAGGTAAATGTCTCCTCCACAAACCATCTGGCTACAGGTAAAATACCCACTTCAGATTCTTTGGGAAACCTAGGGGAGATTGTGTTGTATACTTGTTTATGGATGGGCAACATAACTCCTTGACAAATATTGTAAAAATGGGAGTGAAACTGAGACTCCTACAAAAGCTTATGGTACACATGGATAGGAAGTGTGTCTTGCACAATCCACTTTTATCCCATAATATGAAATTTAGAGCTACAACAAATTGCGTCCATTACGAAGGCACTCACGAAAAATGAGTGATAGACCCTTAAAGAGGGTCTCCTCTTTCTCCTATACTCCATAATGGCTTTCGCAAAATTATTAGAAAAAATTTCATTCCAATTCATTATTGTTGAATTCACAACTACTTCTATTAATGACAGCCACTTCGAGGAAAATTTGGTATTATCTCTACATAGCATGGCTGCTGCAAAACTATAAGGGGGAGAAATAGATGTCAGAGAATACATACCTGTCTTATCCCATTTTGTCTTGCTTTCATTTTCTGTGTAGGCTCGCGTAACGTCTGCTGGGTCTTCATTCTTCTTAGCAAATTTCTTGAGGAACCATTTATTGTAGAGCTTTTGTGGCTCTGGTAGATTGTACATAAGTCGTAGGTTTGTCTGCTCAAAAATATCCCATAACCTCCTACCTGCTATCCTTGAACTCTCTATCTAAGACATCCACCACATTAATTATCCACTTGACCATATTTGTGTATGGGATTATCTCTGGCTTTGTGGCTATGCAATGTATAAATGAGCATGTTGTCTAGAAGTACGAGGCGTCAGAGGAAACATGAGCATCGATTGTGGCCTTTGCTGCCAGAGGCCCTGTTTTCTCCTCCTCTAACAAATCATACATTACTTCCCATGTTGAAGTTCCTATGTCTCTACTGCATGTAGTATCAGAGACTAGAGGGATCATTTATGAATTTTTAGATGTGGATGCCTTCCCCTTCTTCTCCATTATTCCTAACGACTCTTGCTACGAATTTTTCCTGAAATGGAGAAAAGTGGAAGCTATCAGATAGAGACAAGTGAGAATGAAAATAAGAATGAATGATATAGATAACCTTGAAAGGGTGACAAGAAAAGAGTTTTAGTTAAACACATATGCAAATATATCCTATCACATCGAGCCGCCTTTCATAGATAAATGCCATTAACCCATACTAAATGCCCACTAATGATTTGGTATCGCCACCTTTATTGCTCATTAATGTTCCATATTGTAAAATGGGAAGAAAACTTTTTAATGTTAAGAGCTTTGATTTGTGAAAATGCCAATTTTTTGATAGTGATGCAATATCACAAATCGCCTTATCGCATATTGATTGTGCACTTTCGTACAGTTCCTCAGTTTTCTACGGGATGCGAGATGTGGGACGTTCTTTATTATTTTCTAATGTGTAGATTGTTTAATGGGATTTTACCTTATAAAGCATTTTTCATTTGCATAGTAGACTTATGTGTTATTTTATAACATAGGTTTCAATCGGGTTCAGGCTTTTATCGCATTTCACAAAATTGCATGCTTCGTAAGATTTCAAACCTTTCTTAAGTATTTCTGACACAATGTGATAAGGTTGATCACCTCATCACAATATCATATTTCACATGTTTCAACATGGTTCGCAAGAGTGCACCCTTTGTGAATTGCCGTATGTAATACGAGCTTTTGTTTTAATAGGAAATGCCTTAGGACATAGTTTTTTAATGAAAAAGCCTAATGATATCAAGGTTAAGTGTGGTGATTCCTTTAGATCACATTTCACGCCTTTTGATTTTTAATAGGGATTTTGACCCACTCAATCCAATGATATGTGAAAAGGCCAGTATTGCAAGTTTTCAAAGGGTTTTAACTTGATACCTTGTTTTATTCCAAGAATTTAGAAGGAAGTGTCTAAATGCTAAATTTGTTTTTCGGAAGGAGTTTTTAAAGGTCCCCATTTATTTATAGAATATTAGATATTATATTATTATATTGGGGGATTATTTAATAACACAACACTCCCATAACAAGGAGAGGAGCGTCTGATTCCTCTGTCTCGGGACCTTACCATTCTAAACCTAGCAAAAACACTCTTAACACTAAGCATCCAATTCAAGAGCACTAGTGAGAAGCTAGTAACTAGATACTTAGGACTGAGGGACAAGGGGAAATTGAAGGGGAACATTAGAAGCTTGAAATAGGAGAACACTTATTGGTTTATCAATATCCAGATTCAGGCAACGTAGTGAAACAACTATCCCTGAAACAATCTGAGCTACCAATTTCACCAACAAGACAATCACCAGAATGACTTGAAGAACACCTATTATAGCAAGGATCAGAAGGGTTAATAATGGAGAACAACAATAGCAGCACTACCACCTTTGAGTTCCCCGTTGGGGATATCGGAGGCGAGGCTCCCATGAAAAAAAATCGTTTATCATCTATACCATCTTTCCAAGGAATGAATGTAGAAGATCCTGACACCTTCATGTTTGAATTTGATGTATTGTGCAAGAGCTATGACTATGTTTCAAATGCTCAAAAAATAAAATTATTTCCTGCTATTCTAAAATGAGGAGCCCTGAGGTGGTTCATGGGGTTATGCTTTCCTTATATTTGAACATGGAGCGACATGAAGGAAACATTTTTATCAAACTATCAAGACTATTGCAGAACCAGAGACTTAAGAGATGAAGTATTCAGGATGACACAAAGGGTGGATGAAAGTCTGGAAGGCTATGTGGAGTGATTTCATTATAATTTGTTGAGATCTAAACACAGTGATTTAGATCACGAGATCTCGAATACCATACTCATAAGGGGGATGACGGATTACTTCCTTGATACCATGAATCTATTAGGAAATGGGGACATATCTCAAGAACCATTTGTTGAGATAGTAAAGACCTGTCTGAGATGCTCAAGAGGATCGTCAAAGGGGAGAAGCACAATCCAAGATGCCTCTACCCTAATACAAAAATATGCAAGTGGAGGAGTAACCAGAGCAAAGATTGGGAATTTATTTGAAAATTTGAAAACCAACATCCTCAGTACTCTATCTTCTCAGGTAATGAAAACATAGATCAATAAGGCACAAGGATAAGTTGATACACCTCTAGCTATGTTATGTCTGAATTTCCAAAAGAAGCATCCCTTGAGGGAGTGTGAAATGAATAGAATCATCTTGTGCGATATTTGTGAGGTGGAACATTCTATAGGCAATGTCCGAAGCTTCCCAGACTGAAAGTAGTACTTAGAGAATCATGTGAAGAAGTTCAGTCCTCTTATTTCATCGTGCCTATGAGACCATGGTAGCCATGACCTCCAGGTATGTCCCAAGATTTTTCTTCTTTTAACTCGTGGAATAATGCATATAACGTGTTATGCACCTATACCAATAGGTGTCATAATTTATGATTGAATTAGTTTATCTCTGTAATACGTACATAACTTTGATTTCTGTAAATGTTTTCCATATTTGTAAAAAATAAAAAAATAAAAAAATTAAAAATTGTAAAGAGGTTATGTCCTAAGAGCAAATCAAAGGGCAAAAAGAATGAACAAAAAGGTCAAAATAAAAAGAAAGAAAATGAACCCCAAAGAAAATGAAAATACCATGAATGTGTGCAAGTCAAAATGCCACTACCATTTACTTTGATGAAAAATAAAAAAAATTGTGTGCAGCTTATCACTTATGCCACAATCCATGGATGGTCAAATAGTGTAAACTTGGCTATTTGATGTTTTGAATTTCTTGTTTATATATAGAGAATAAAATTTGACCAAACTATTTAATCTTGGCAGATAAGTAGATAGGTAGAGTTAATAAAAGGAGCTCAACAATTTAATCGAAGCCCTTGGATGTAATAAGGATAGACATAGATAGATTTCCATTGTAAAAGAAAAGAGAAGTTTGATAAGGGTTTTCTAGTTCAAGTGTACCCTAATAAAAAGTAGAAAAAATGGTAGGATGTGTAGGTGGGTAAGTAGATGAATTATTGGAGAATTATGTATGATGAAAGTTTAGTTAAAACTTATATCATTTACTTTCATCATCATATTGCTTTAAAAGTATGGATAATAAGGATACATTTACAAAGTCAGGTGATTAATTTCCTCATTCATTTTACCCTTTATTTCACTAATTTCCCACAAATAATAATCAAAGTACCTAAAGCCTTAAGTTAAAGGGGCACAGAGCATTTCTCTAACTTCTGGAGAGACCGGACCCTCGGCTAGATAACTTATAAGGTCTAATTGCTAAATCCACTTATCAACATTCACCCCCTTCATAATTAATTCATTTTCCCTAAAAGCCCCCTTTTTCTAAGGTAAAATCACTATTTGCCTCGGAAAAGTGATTACTCCATATAAAAACCCACAAATGCACCTAATCCTAAGTTATAATGTTTAAATGTGAGAGTATGAATATATTTGAAAAGCATTTTACTTAGGGAATTTTTCATCTCTATTTCCATTTAATATTAACATTAATTTATTATATTTTTAACTCCCGGAAAATACACGCCTTTCTTGTATATAATATTAAAATCCTATATGATAATATCCCGTTCCCAAGGTTTGAAATATAAATGATAATAATAAAGTAATTAGATGGATTAATTAATCAATCTGTGATTAATTAGGATCCATAGCCCTCTGCCACGTTAAAAGGGATTAATTAATCAAATTATGATTAATTAATAACGTTCCTCTATTCAAATCACTACTGACGTCATTAGATCTCCCTAATCCATAATTATTATCCCGTTGGGCCCCTCCATTAACTCCTGATCAAATCATTGCCCCAACCACCGGACGATCTGACACCTTCAGTTCTAATGGCTAACGCTCATATCAGGTAGCCCACGTTGCTGAATTTTACCCGCTCAATGTAAGTGGTTTTACTATTCACCTTTCCGCTAGATGTCGCTCGATGAATGGCATCGGGCAGACCTCTCCCAATACCTCCAAGCTCTTAAAAGTGGTGCGATAGATTTCTCTTACTGCCTCCATTTACCACCTCCACTAAACGACAAAATGTCACCTCCGCTAGTTGGTGCCAACTGTCGCTTTCCATTATACCCGCCAAATTCATTGACTTTGCAAATAAAACAAAAAATAATCATTATTTTTGTTTCACCGAGAAAAGCCTTATGTTCTCAATGGACATGCAGAGCACATTCAAACTGTCATGCAGCTTCCAACCATCAACCTCTAGAAGTTGCTGAACTCTAGATTACCATTGCAGACCCGTGCTCTCCCTACAAATAGTGTACCAGTGCCATTTGTCCCTTCATACAACCAAAACAAGGTATTTACCCCTTTTTCAACTAAGAAACCATATTTTCATACTGAACCTGAGCTAAATTGCTATAAAAATTAAGTAACTTAGTGAGATTAAGCTATTTGACAGTCTTGACAATCTCTAAGATGACCTAGAGTTCCCTGAAATTATCTGTCCTCCTCCTTGAATCCACAAGAACTAAGGATGGATGCCTCAGTTGCCTTAAATGTCATGCCAGTTACCACTCCCCATAGATATTTAGACCATCTTCCCCTGGTTGAAAAATATTTTTAGATAAAGAACCTCACCTTCGACGAAACCCCTTTGAAATTGCACTACACATATCGAGATAAATACTTGAACCATGCAGATAAGATAGGCCTCTAGGAATCAAACCTACCCAAATATCAATTCCCTAATGTTTATGTCTTCCCGGAAATTATTCACTACTGTCATGCAAACTATGACCCTATCATGAGCGTTGTGATGTCCCCTTACCAGAAAGTCCTATTCACTATCACTCCTGAATCCACAAATGAAATGTTACAGTTACAACCTGGTTAAGACCTAACCCCCCTTACCATTGTTGATTTGCTTGAAAGATCCTCTAAGCTATCTAGTTCCAGAAGTACTCAAATCCTCCAAACTTTCATTGCTGAAGAAAGACTCATGCCAAAAGACCCCCCTCCTTACATGCATTATGAAACCAGCTCTCAAAAGATAGAAAGGATAGATCAATGCCTTAGAATTCAGCCTCTTCGAGGGGGAAACCTCCTTTACATTACATAAATGAACAATTCTTGGATGATACAAATGACAAGACCTCCTTTCTATATGTAGGAGTCTAAGGGGTCATAATATAATCAAAGACAACATAATAATAACAATGTAAGGGCACAATAATAACAATAGTTGGCTTCTATGGGGACTACATGGGTACAACAATATAATAAGGGGGTTGTACAAATAACAATAAGGGGTTACACTAGTAGTATAGTGGCCTAACATGCCCCTCTCCTTTGAAAAGTGTTATCCTCAATGCTTGAGTAGTTCTTGATGCTTCTGTATAAAATTCTTGTCCTTCCATGTGAAATCTTCAATAGGTAAGCTCTTTCACTTCATGAGGTGCTTTGAAATTAATCGATTTTGTAGTTGTCAACTTCTTGGTTCTGTAAATGCATCAGGTTCCAGTATGATTTTTCCTTCCTTGTCAAGTTCTGGCAATATTGTTGGAATTGGGATATTCAACAACTTTTGAATGAATTCCGACCCTGCTTCGCCATTCTTCCATTCATACCTTCCTTTGTTTACCAAATTTGGTTGGATAATTCTACCAACCTCTACCCTTTCTGCAACCGTATGTTCAATTTCACTCCTTTGGGCATATGGATATCTACAAGGCTTGAAGTTTGGAGGAAGACATCCTGGAATAAAATGAATAGCATGATCATGATCACGAATACATAGGAGACCTTTGGGAGTCTCAAATACCTTGGAATGATTGTCCAAGACTTTTTGGAGATCTGGAGAAATACATGATTTCGATGTGCGAACAGTTAGTGAGTATAATTGTGCAATTACGCCTCATTTTTCTTTCTTTAGAAGCTTTTTCATTACGCTAGAGTTGATTATCTTTCTTGGTTTCCCTGTGGTACCCCTTAATTCAACTTCCTTTCGTTCTGAAGAAAATTTCATAAAAAGTTCTTGAAAATTAAAAGTTGTTGTACCCAAGGATTGTAGCCATTAGACTCCTAGTACAACATCAACATCACCCATTGGAATGGAAAACATTAGGCTATTCAATAAATATTATCCCATGGATAACTTGATATTATGGCACTTTCTAGAGCAATTTATGGTTCCTCCACTTACAACCATCACTTGACACTCTGGTGCTAGATCTAGGAAGCAATTCAAGTCCTTGGTTGTGTTACAATTAATAAAAGTATGGGTACTACCTGAATCAATCAACACTATTACCTTTTTCTTCTTGATATATTCTTCCATCTTCATAGTTTGAGGAGTGGTAATTCTGACAAATGCATTACAAGATATGGTCAGATTCATTTCTTCTTTCTCTGGGGTTGGTTCCTGGTGAGTATCCTTTTCTTTTGATGTTTCTTGATACTTTTCTTCTTGATATTTCCCTGTTTGAACCTTCTTCTTCTTGATATTTCCTTCTACCTTGAGTGTTTGGGGAGTGGTAATTTCTTTCAATGCTTTACAAGATATGGTTGGATTCATTTCATGATGCTCAATGTGACCTTTCACTTCTTGAAACATTTTTCTTCTTGATATGTCCTTCTATCTTGATAGTTTTAGGAGTGGTAATTCTGGCCAATGCATTACAAGATATGGTTGGATTCATTTCTTATTTCTCGATGTGATATTTCACTTCTTGAACCCTTTTCTTCTTGATATGTCTTTCTATCTTGAGAGTTTGAGGAGTGGTAATTCTTGCCAATGCTTTACAAGATATGGTTGGATTCATTTCTTCTATCTCTGCGGTTGGGTCCTAGCACATATCCTCTTCTTTTAATGTTTCTTGATCCTTTTCTTTCTCCTCTTCATACTCTATGTAAAATAATTTCTTCTCAGCACACTGTTGGCATTATGTTTCTGGTATGGTTATATGTTACAGATGTTGTACTTGATGGCAACACACATGGCATGGCTCTCAATATGATGAGAATTAAGAAGTACGCAGGAGAAACGTTCACGGAATTTTATGCAGAGAAAAGTTTATAAAAGTTTATTTCATGTGGAGAAAAGTTCACGGAATTTTATGCAGAGAAAAGTTTATA
>APFE031546546.1:0-12862 GCA_000404065.3 Pinus taeda | reverse complement strand
TGGAGAGCAAAGATTTGGAGCAAAAGGAGCAAACTTCCCGTATACCAAATTCGACCGTTCAAATTCTTCAAAAACCTCCAGGTAACTCTTATACTTAGCTTGTGTTAGCCTCCTACTGCAGCAGGTTACTCATATTTCATGATTGACATTTTTACAGGCCAAATATGTCATACTTTGCATGCTGCAATGCTCCATATTTGCTAACAGACACCAAAGAAGGAGGCCATGAAAGTATGCTAGTCTAAGTTCAATTGTTGTATCCCAATTTTGAAGAGTTATTCCATTTTTGTCAAATTTTCAGCTAAAGGGAGGTCCAAACAACTTAATCTTGGTCTCCCTAGGTTTCAATTTCCTGTTTTAGAATATAGAGAATGAATAATCTGTCCAAACAGCTTAATCTTGGTAGATTCTTAGATAGGTAGAGAAACAAGGGTGCTCAAAAGCCTAATCTGAGCCCCTGAAAGAAATAAGTGTAGATATAGATAGGAGGATAGTGCAAAAGAAAAAGTTGAAAAGCTGGGTCTGCAAGTCTAAGTGCACCCAAACCAAAAGAAGAAAAAATGCTAGGTAAGTAGGCTGAGTAGGTAGTTTGGTGGTTGTAGAATCAATGATTGTGATCAGTTTTGTGTTTTCAAATGTTATATCTATTCAAATCAGTATTGCAAGGCAAGAAACCATATGAAGGAGCTCAAGCGAGGCATGACTAACTTCCCCTTCTTCCTCTTCCCTAAAATCATTTACTAACTTCCCCTAAAGAGGTCAAGATTTGCTTGATATCTCTTAGTTTCATCATTTTCCATATCATTTGCCTTGATAAAGATCTGCTTTACTCAAGGAGCGTCCATACTTTCTCTACAAAGGTTTATCTCCCCTTTAAAGCCTAAGTTATCTGAGACTTAGCGCTTTCTTGTCATTTTCATATTAACTCCTGACATTACTATGTAAATCGCTATCTATTTCCCTTCCCCCTACTAAAACTATGTTAATAATTCCCCTATGTAAATATCCCCTCCCTCTGGTTGAAACATAACCATAAATATCCCCTTGGGAATTACTAAGTTCACCTGGATATTAGTAAGAACCCTCATCTCTGCATAATTTTCCCCTCCGAGGTGTTTGGACTCCTTCCAAAACACAAAAAACCCCTCCAAATGCATTAACCAACCCTCGCGCATTACATTTTTGGGATTTACTGATGTTTAATTAATAAATAACCAAAGTGCCGAAACATATTAACCTAAAGTCCAAACCCACCTGCGGCCGCAAATATTAAAGTTTATCGCGCGCACACTTTTATTAAAACCCTTGCATCTTCTCCTCCCGTCCACCATCGGATCAGCCCTCCCAGATCCGACGGCCCTCATACATATCGGGCGCCCTTTTGTGATGGTTAGTTAGCACCCGATGGCTGACGTTTTCACCATCGTACACCGAGACAACTGGCGGCATCCCATTGCATCGGGTCGCCCCTGAAAAATACCACCTCCGTACCAAAAGCGGTCCGATGCCAACTGCTTATCGCTCTCCCCTTGCGTGACATGGGTGCCATGTCATCCTGTCACGTCACCCTGCCACATCGCCTCCACCTCACCCCTTCTGGTCTGCGTCAGCCTCCTGCCATCGTACTGCCACGTCATCACCCTGCCGTACTGCCACGTCATCATGCTGATGTCACATCTATACAAGGGGGTCCCACTGTTGACGCCATTCTCCATATCGCTGACGTCAACAGCTGAAAAAATGTGCAAGTGCAAAATCTAAGCTTTGGAGCCCCGGATCGAAATTCTGAGGCAGTTTTCGATGCGCGATTAGCACTTAGCGCTAATTATGCATCGCTACGGGAAATGGGCCATATTGGGGAATCTTTAGGGAATCTTTTGATTCCTCAACCATATTTGCGTCGAAAAGGGCAGAAAAGGCCCGATTTTGCAAATTTTAACATATCAGAAGATAGAGAGAGACCCGGTTCAGACATTGAAGACTATCAAAGTAGATGTGAAGCCAAAAACCATGTCAAAGAGTATCAGTATTATGGCGAAGTGTATCAGTGAAGATTTTCTCAGGGCTCGAGGTGAATGAAACATTAAAATAAAACCTTGAAAGTCAAGAAGCAGTTAAGGAACCATTCAAAGCTCACCAACATAAATGACTGAACATTAAAACTCACATAAGATCAGTGGACCAGAACTCAGAGCACAATTATTACAGAACCACTGCACCAGGTCACCAAAGACACCATATTAATTCATTTTGATCCAGCTGCCTCTGATGCAGCCTAAAGGATATTTTCTTGCATTTAATTCCAGCACAAATTTAGGTTTAAAAGCGTTCCCACAGACCTGTTTAGGTCAGTTGTAATAAATACTTTAGATATTTTACCTATATATACCACCCTGAAAATGTAATGAGGGTTGGTCTTTGTTGGTTTGATGTTCTGCCTGAGCAGAGACTCGCACTGTATATGTGATAATTTCTATAATCAAAGATTGCTTAAGAGCTCGGAGAATGAACTGTGTATTGTGTTTAATTGGCTGAAGAGTGACTATGGAATTCCTGTGCTTCTACATGGTTCAATAAGTGTTCCCTAACTCTGTTTAGTTTTTCATGTTTGTTTTATCATCTATGTTCCACCATCTAAAATTACAAAAAGGAAGAATAGTTTAGGATTTGTTTGGCAGCACCTTATGCTCAATTTCTGTGATTTCTACATGTTTTCATCAGGAATAGTTATGAATATGCATACTTAAATGATCATGTTTACACTGTTTCTTTCACATATGAATGTTAGTTAGGAATTCTTAATTTCTCCTAGATAACCATTCATTCACTTCCCTTCTCTGCTAACTGATGAAAGATTCTTAATTGCCTTTCATCTCTGACTTTCATCCCATCTTTTCAACAATTGGTATTGTTTCATGTGTATCTATCCTGCTCTATAATCCTCTTGTGACCAAGAAAACGAAACATCAATCCTTAATCCATGACTCCATGCCCAATGGTTTGAAACTGATCACACTATCCCTTGCCTCTCTGCTTGAATACAACTTCCTTCCATTCAAACTCCATCCAAACTTAAACAAAACCCACTGAACCCAATAGCTAGCCTAAAATCATCATAAAAAAAGCTAAATCATTAAGAGAGAGCCCTCTCTGGTTGCAGGTGGGCTAGAACCTGCAATCCAAAGATTGGTTTGTGGTTACTTCGGCCGTATCCCTTCAGGAGCTTAGGGACAACCTGAGTGATAACAACTTGCAATTGATTGTGACTAGTTTTAAGATTTTTAATTGATGTTTCACCGTTGAACTTTTGTCCAAAATTTCACCGCAGCGTATACACGGGTTGGTAATATGAAACCCACGTACACACGGGCCCTATACGCGGCTATGTGCACAAGAACTCGCGTATACGCCCTGAACCAATTTTAAACAAACACTAACATTGCAAATCATTTTTTTCTCAGAATGCCCTCACTTGGCATGAAAGGGAGCACACAGTGGTGGATAATGAAGTCATGAATGATCCTCAAGCTTTGGATGCCTTACAGGGATGCCGTTTGCTTAAATTCTTCAAACTACCGAACATGAAAGCCAATGTAGGTCTGCTTGAGATGCTCATTGATTATTGGGACGTCGAGGAGGAAGCCTCCATGATTGATCAAATGCCACTCAGGGTAGAAGTGGAGGATATCTATTTTATCACTGGCCTTTCCCGAAGGGGAGAGGTAGTACATTCCCGGGGCAGGACACGGAGCAGTCTCACCATAGAGGACTATGTACAGATATATTGCCCGGGACATCCCAAGAAGGTTGGGAGCCATATTTCTATCACACATGTGGTGATTTTATCTCTGGGGATAATCCTATTCACCATAGCTCGAGTGAACGGATCGTCCTCTCTGCATCTGGCATCACGGCTAACCATGAGCGTGGCAGTTGACTGTCTCACTACTGTGTTCGACTGGTGTACTCTTCTGGCCAACATGAAGAGCCAACTCACTTCTATCAAGAGGGGTCAGACCAAGAACTTTGGGTACGAGAAAATCCTGTGTACTTTATTTTTTGAGAGGGTTCCCGCACTCCGCCCCAAGGTAGCAGTTTCCATCAGCACCCCACGCGATCCATGCATGGGCCGGTGGGCTGATCTGATGAAACATCTGGGGGGTGGGGAGGTCCCAAGGACTGCTTTCAACGATGACTTCTTCGCCTGGTGGGATCAGCAGATCATCGCAGTGGATGACTACCCCTATGCTGGGTTGGACTTTTGAGGAGATCCTGACCTAGCATTACCGCCGAATGCAGCATGGGGAGAGATTGGTAAGAATTTTTGATTTTATGATTTTTGGGATTTTTCAAATATAATGATGTATTTTGAAAAATATTTTTGATGGGATTCAAATGACTAATATAATGATCATGTTCCAGATATTGGGCCAGTACGACCAGATGGGTTCCCGCGGCATGGATGGCGTGGCCGAGGAGCCGAAGAGGTAGATGCTGAGACAGAACGAACTCTAAACAACGTCCAACGACACTTGACGAGAGTGAGTTGCCGAGTACCGATGGCTGCGATAGAGGATCTTCCTAAGGATATGCAGTGTCATGTGGTTGACATGCCATGTGACTGGGTTCACACTTTTCGGCGTGTGGCCAATGCGATAGTTACCTACTTGAACGCTCATCCTGAGCTGGGGCATTAGATATGCAGGACATGATTATGGGCATTTGAGTCCTGATTTTGTATATTTTTGGACAACATATGTACACTCGAGATGCTTTATGATGATGATGATATATATATATATATATATATGGATACAATTTGACTTTTTGATGCTTGATTTTATTGTGATGAATGATTGATGTGCCAGTCTAATGCTTGATTAGCGATAGAATCAGCTAACCAATTATGAGATCTTGGAATGTGAAAATAATCAATATAAACAAATGATCTTTGCAACAACCTCACCCTTAAATACTGGCGATATAAACATGGATCCCTTACCCAATAAATGTTGTTTAATTGTGACACTATCAATTAAGAATCCAGATAAACTACCAATGAGTCGATCTCGTGAGAGATTGCCTCGGATAGTAAATTAATACCGGCAGTATACTTAGCCATATTATTTGAAGCGGGACCAATGCATACGCCTCTTGATACCATCAATTGAACAGTTGGATAATAGAGTACCCAAGCTGCAAAAGCGAGATTTCGAGTGTGCCGACTAGCACCATCGGTGAACCCAAAATAGACCAAGTCATCTATCAACACCTTCCACAGCAGACCAAAAAGCGTTGATATCAACAAAACTCTCGATGATACACGTAAAAATATACATAATGTACAAATAATCCATTGCCTAACTCCTACTTAAGGAAAGTACTTCTTTAGGTAGAGACCGTTTCGGGGCTCCGCCAGCTTGTTTCCCTCAAAATCGATTAACTCATACGACCCTTTTTCTAAAACTCATTCAATAATGAAAGGACCGTACCACATAGGCTTAAACTTGCCTGCCCCCAAGGTGTCTTTATCTTGGTCATAGACCAAGATAAGGTCACCTTCAAAAAAGACTCGAGGACAGACAGATTTATCATACTGCATTTTAACCCTTTTCTTATGAGCCTCATTCATCGCGGCGGCATCTCGACGCTGCTCATCGAGATGTTCCAAATGAAGGAGGCACTCTTCGAGACTCGAAGTCTCTGGAAGGAGCTCTACAGCTAACTTAAGAGATGGAATTTCACATTCAATTGAAAATATAGATTCCATCCCATAAACCAATTGAAAAGGTGTAAAACCAGTAGCAGTCTTCAAGGAGGTCTGGTATGCCCAAAGAGTCGAATACAACATAACGTGCCAATTGGACCAATTTTTGTCGATTGTCCATTGGATGATCGTCTTAAGAGTCTTATTGACTGCCTTGACCTGTCCATTGGCTTGAGGATAATAAGGAGACGAATGCTCTTGCTGGAAACCTAATTTAAGAGCCAATTCAGATATCAGTTGATTATGGAAATGACTGCCATGATCAGTGACAATATCTCTTGGGATACCGAATCTTGAGATAACCTGATTGAAAAGAAACAATGATGTCGTGTCACTATCGTTTTTATAAGTGGGCATGGCCTCGACCCACTTCGTAAAGTAGTTGACAGCCATGATAATGTACCTGTGATTCACCGCTGAAGGCGGATTACAAATTGTAAAATCAATACCCCACTTAGTAAAAGGACCGACGGTGACAATGGGAAAAAGAGGAGCTAGATGAGCACGCATCTTGCGAGTAAATATTTGACAGGGGTGACAGCGTTTGACCGCTTCCACATAGTCTTTAAAGAGTGAAGGCCAAAAATAGCCAGCACATAAGATGCGCTGGGCTGTAGCAAGCCCCAATAGATGACCACCACAAGCTCCATGGTGGCAATCATTTAGCACTGACTCTGCTTCCTCTAAGGTTAAACAGCGCCAAAGGATTGAATCAACCCCTTGGCGGTATAAGGTATCACCAATGATAACATAATTTTTAGCCAGGTGACGTAATTTCCGACATTCATCCTTGGAGAAAGTAGAGGGAAACTTAGAAGTCTGGAGATAGACAATGATATCTCCATACCAAGGGTCGAGTGAAGAGATGAGGAATAAATGTTCGTCGGGAAAACTTTCCTCATAAATAGTATCCTCTCCACAAGGCAGCTCAAAACTTAGCTCAGCAAAAACCATGGATTTCTTAGACTTGGCTGAAAAGAACTCGAGCTCAAATTCTTGCAAGATGACTATCCATCTATTATATTTGCCCCAATCACTCACCTACTGAGGAAAAATTGAAATGGATTGATCGCCACTAAGACAAAAGTTTTGCGCAGCAGGATATAATGATGGAGCCACTGGACATCATGGACAGCTGCCAAGGCCAACTTCTCAACCAGAGAATAGCAAAGTTCAGGACCTATTAAGCCTCAGCTCAAATAATAAATCACATGCTCGGTGAGAGCATCGTCCTCCTAAACGAGAACCATACCAATGGTTGATTCTGCTGCAATGAGATATAAAAGGAAGTCTCTCCCATAATCCGGTGGAATCAAAAGCGGGGCAGAGACTAATGCCTTTTTCAAAGCATCAAACGATCGTTGCGCAAAGTCGTCCCATACAATTGGAACTCCTTTTCATAACAAACGCATGAACCCTTTAGTGATCTTGACATAGTTCGCTATAAACCGCCTTAAGAAATTAACCTTCCCTTGAAGACTTTAAAGTTGTTGAATTGAGGACGGGGGAGGTAACTGAACTATTGCCTCAACCTTGAAGGGATCAACCCGAATCCCTTCATTTGACACAATGAACCCTAACAACCAACCATATGTAACCGCAAAAACACACTTGTTGGGATTCAACTGGATTTTATAAAAACGACATCGCTCGAAAACCATTCGAAGGTGACTAGGGTGATCAGTTCTCTTTCGAGAACGAGTAGCGAGATCATCCAAGTATGCTTCGATGACATGTTTGATGTCATGGAAAGCATATGACATGGCCCGCTGAAAGGTGGCTCCAGCATTTTTAAGACCAAAAGGCATCTTTCTATATGCAAACGTACCCCAGGGACATATAAAGGTTGTCTTGTGTTGATCTTCAGGACGGATAGAAATTTGATTATAACCAGAAAATCCATCCATGAAGGAAAAAATCTCATTACCCACACACTCATCGATAATTTGATCAATGAATGGTGTGAGATAATTACCTTTGGGACAAGCCTTGTTTGGGTCCCTAAAATCGACGCATACTCGGATTGTTCCTTGCTTTTTATCTACAGGGACTGGATTAGAAACCCAATCAGTGAGAGGAACAGGGTATATAAAACCTGCCTTTAGCAGCTTCTCCACTTCAGCTTTGATAGTTGTTGTTTTCCTAGGGTTAATTGGCCGAAGCCTTTGACGAACTGGTTTGGCATTTTCATATGTCTTGATCTCATGTTGAACTATAGATGGGTCAATGCTAGGAATTTCTTCATAAGACCAAGCAAATACATCCCGAAATTCCTTGAACAGGTCGGTGTAAATTTGAATTTCTTCAGGGGAACACTCAATTCCAATGAAGAGATTTCTCGATCGTGTTAGGGTCCCTAGAGATGTTTATAGGTGTTTTTTTGAAATCACCGACATATTACCTTCGGCGCGAATGTGTGTTGGAGCCAAAGGATTTGACACCGTTCAAACATCACTAGTACAGAGCTTAGAGAATCTAGATTCTACCTCCTGCAATGGAGGAAGAAAGTATGAACGATGGTGTAAATCTTACCAAGGTCGATCTATAACCATCATTGCTTCGAGAATTTCTTCTTAAGAAGGTAAAACTAAATCTAAGCAGTCCAAGGTAGAGGTAGAATCAAGGCTCCAAGCCGGGGCCACATCGCCATCTAACTCCTCTTCGGAAAAAGGAGTAGAATGGTCGTATGTAGAGTTGACGATAGATTGATATCTAAGCTCAGGTACAGATATAGGAAATTCCATTCCATTCCCTTGTCCTTCAACTAATGTAGTCGTAGGTGAAGGCAAGGTCCAAGGGTCTGGAAAATAATGAGTTCGGAAGAACTCTTCTCGAGGAGACTCCTTAGATGATGAAATGGCTCTGATTTTAGCGAAAGGAGAGGGAAGATCAAAAGTACCCATCAACGAGGAATACATACCTACTCCTAAATTCTCAATAGGCGGACGAGGGTTATCCACTAAAGGAACAGTAGAGTCAGAGCTTGTTTGAGGATCGACTGGACAATAATCCAATTGATCAACCTTAACGATTTTCCCCTCATGAGGAAAGCAAATGACACGAAACAAAGTCGAAACAATGACATCCATTTCGTATACCCAGTTTCTTCCTAAGAGGAGATTATAGTCTAGGTTAGCATCTACAACTTCTACTTCAATATTAACAACCTTCCCCCCAACACATATAGGAAAGGCCGGGATAATCCCATGTGGCATATGAGAATGGCCATCGAATGCAGTCAAGATGGTAGGTGAAGGAATAGCCGAAGGCAATCCAATAGCCTTCCAGCATGACATTGACATAATGCACGTGGAAGCCCCTTCATCAATAATGGTACGAAAAATGTTAATTTTCCGGTATGTAGACTTTATTTGAAAAGCCATATGATGAGGGAGTCTCTTTTTGACATTTAACATGTCGAAAGTGAGCACTAAAGAGTTAGTTGGATCGACTGCCCCAATCACGGAAAATAAAGCACTTCTCTGAGCCGGACATGATTGGAGAACCTCTAAAGAGGACATGGCGTACGGACTCTGAGCCAGATCCTCAACAATGGAGTAATTCTGGGCGGCCCTAGTATTAGGATTAATAGTCGCGCGTTTAGTGGAACCTTTTAGTATTCGTGGTATAGTCTCAACAGGGGGTCACTCAATATGAAGGTCGGTATTTCTTGTCCTTGGAAGTTTCAGCTTCACCATAATCATGTGACCGATTAGCCACATGGACGTTAGAACCCATCATGAAAACATTCGATGATTTTTCCCCTTCCTGGTTGCCCCCTGCGGAGGTTCCAGGGTTTGAACTCGCACCAGCAAGAAGTTGCTGCCCTTGGGAAAAGGGTTGGTTAACACAGCTTAAGAACTAGAAGTCCCTTGCTACCCTAACAAGCGCTGAGTGTCTTCAATCTTGAGGCAAAGATGAGTTAAATGGTCGCCACTGCCTAATTTGCATGGAAACTTGACTTTCTTTTTAGACTCATTTCTACCGCCACCAGCGTTATTGCCAGATTTATTTGCATCAGGGTTCCCATTCTGGTTCTTTTTCTTACCTCGTCCTTTCTTTTTCCCATTGGAATTTTGATTTCCTTTGGGCTTATCGATTGGACGACGTTAATCGAAGAGGTTTGGGAAGCTGGAGGGTTAGACGATGTGACTTGGTTGTTAGAAGCAGTTTGTAAAGACAACTGTTGCAATTGGTTCAACAAGTTCACTGTATTCGTGTCTATCGACCCAACAATACCATCCGCGTGGGGACCTGGCTTCGAATTAGCTACGTCAACCTTAGACCTAGGAGCATCTGGCAAGTATTTTTGTAGGATCCCAAACTGAGAGTAGATCAATTCTAATTACTGGGCCCTAAAAATGGCTTGCTCCTTAGAATAGACTCCAGACATGGAGACATCCTTGGAGATCTCAGGTATTAAAGATTTCAAAAACCATTCGAGATGGTATTCCAGAGGGATTTCGTCTTTAATGAGCCTCTTTCTCCGTCTCCATTCCTGAATATGATCAGAAATGTGAGTTGCCTTATCCTGACGAAAAGTGGCTAGTAATTCAGTTCTGGCATCATAACGGACAAGCAACTGAATGATTTTAGAAAATATTGGCTAAGTCAGCGAAAGATGTAAAGCTGCCCCCTGGCAACCCTATATACCATTTGCCCGCATTACCAGTAAAGGTGCGTTGAAAGAGTCTCAACCTAATCGAGTCATCGATGAGGGAGTTGGATGAGCACCACAAATGGAATGTGGTTACATGGTCGCGTGGGTCTTCACCACTCTTCCCTTTGAATTTTGGAATATCCAAAGGGAGTTTGGTTGGAACCGGAGGCTAGGCCGGATTGTACTTGATTGGATCGTTTGTTAACTTAGCGAGATCTGGCAAGTTCAATGTTTCTAGAAATGGAAGCCTAGGAGGACCTTGGGGATTCCACCCAGACTGGGTGGAACTCCCAAAGTTCTGAAAAGATTGACCTAGATTTTGCAAGGCACCAGGCTACCTAAAGTAACTAGTAGAACTGGCTGAACCAAAAGGCAAGCCTTGTGATCCAGAAAAATTCGAATTTTGACCAACTCTGGCCGCGTATCCACCATAACCAGCAAAGCTTCCTCCTAAAGGATTATAAGGAGTTGATAACCCCTGATACGGATTCCAAGCCGAAGCTAAGGGAGGAATACTCTGAAACGAGCTAACTGTGGTGTACGGCCTATTCCCATGTTGGCCGAAAAATGGATTCCCAGTTCCTGCGCCAATAACCCCAGGGTTAGTCCAACCTTGGAAGGGATTGCTGCTTTGTCCTATAGAAGAAAAAGGCATGGATCCTATCGTCGGGTTGGAATGTGGTATATGACCACTTCCGAAAGGAAAACCCTGGAAGGAAGCCGATCCACTCATCATGGACGTGGCGGCACCGAACGAAACTAAAGAAATACCCTGTGAATGGGTGCCAAATGGGAAGAATCCAGAACAAAAAGCATTGGTTTGGGAATTTCCACTCGTGGATGGAATGGAGGTAGACCCAACTAAAGACGTGCTAGCAAAAGACCCGAATAAAGAAGCGGAGGGGATGGAAATAGTTCCTCCCCCTTGTACATATATTGGAGTCTAAACAGTCGTAGCACTTGTAGAAGCCATGCTTCTAGTAGTGGTCATCAATGGTAAGCGCGTAGCGTAACCTGCACTTGACGATCTATGCGTCGGAGTCCCAATGTATTGTAATACGTCTGGATGACTAGATGGTAGGGGAGAATTCAGAGTCGCTAACGACTCTGAGAGTTCTTCTACCTCTATGTTATTCTCTGCTTGTAAGTGAACTCGAGAAAGAACTGGAGTGTTCCTCTCTTGTTCCGCGGAAGTGCCAGGCCTTTCTTGAATACTAATTCCTCTGAGAGGAGGATCAATCCCTGATGTTTCAACTGCCATGGGACGAAAACCACCAGTAGAAGTCCCTCTGCGCCTTCTAGGAGAAGGCTCTGAACTTGGTGGTGAAAGACCACAAAGTCTTCAAGACCGTCTAGGTGATCGATCAACCAGTTTGAATTTCCTTTTAAGATCTAACTAAAGACTCAAAAAATTGAAAGCTAGGCCAACTAAGAGAACATAGCACACACTATAAAGTCCCTAAAGATAATAGCCAGTCAAACAACTTCCAAGTATTTCCGCTCTGGGTGATTAGGACCAGACACCAAAATACAAGAAAGTGAATTAAGGGGCCTTCCAAAGATAGTCTAGGATGATGAGGGCCCAGTCCTATCAGCGAAGGTAACAGAGGAAGTTATGTTGACCTCCTAACAACAGCCTGCGCCGGTGCAAGCCCCCAAGCTTTGCAAGGGTGCCCTCTAGTAGTACTATCGAGAGTGATGCAACGTCAACCTCAGGTGCCACGGGATTCCCCTCCGCAGCCACCTATGTAGATCCCTAGGAGTAGCAACTATGGGAACCAACTCATCGCAGAAGCCAGGCGGAACAGTCGTGAGGTAAGTTCGGACAAGTAGGAGAGGGGGTATCTCTCTTCCCTATTTTCATAGACCCTCATGCTTAACTCCCAGATCCGGAGCTTTCCTGGTCTTCCTAATGCTATTGGATTTTCACTCGTTATTTAGACTCCTACATTTGATGTTTAAATGGCCTTGGAAAGTTAACTCTCCACTCACCTAATCCAAGGCCCTAAAATCCTAAAACTTGTTGGTGTATGTAACTTAAAAGAAAACATTTTAGTGAATTTTAGTTAGCGCTTGATTTTAAAATAGGCTGTCCTTTAAGTCATGGGATAACGGAAGTGAAACTAGTGGTGTTTTTGACGCAAAAGAAATTAATAAAAACCTACTTATATGCACATGCACTTGTTTTTGTTTTTCAATGAAGAGCAATTTCTACATGGTTCAAAGGAACTTCTAATAAAACAAAATTTTCTTTTCTTTTCGTTAATTCATGCTTCACACTCGCAAAAGTTAACAAAGCTATGTATGCCTAAAAATATATGCAAATCTATCTTAATGCAACAAATATATGATGATGCAAGATTCAAAACAACTCTAAAAACAAGAAATGAAAGTTGCTTGCTTATCAATTTTTATTTTTCCACTTAAAATGTCTA
>APFE031546540.1:0-30482 GCA_000404065.3 Pinus taeda | reverse complement strand
GTCATTATCGTCTTCTGCTCATCAAGATCTTTCTCATATCATTATAAGCTCTAGGAACAATGTTATGGAACTCATAAGATGTACCATTTTATGCCACATCAACATTCATACAATTGACACATAGTAGTCTCACACCCATGTCTCATCATGATATTGCACCACATTCGCAAGCAAGACACCTTGGCTTGCTAGGTCATATCCAAATCTTGGTTTATATTTTATCCTTCCTGTAGTCATATCCAATTCTTCTAGATTTTTAGGTTTTCGGATGTTAACGATCTCTTATCAGTATGTTAAAAATATGTACTTCCATGTCATCTACCATGGAAATTGTAACTCAGTCCTCAAAATCCACACTGTTGACCTAGATTGGATCATTGTATTGTTTTTCATTCATGTCGATGCTTTTAGAGTGGAAAAAGTGGAGAAATCAGCTCACAAGGCCATTTCTATCAGTAGGACCCAGTTTGGAAAATCGATGTCTGAAACCTTCCAAGAGAATTTTGAGGCATCAAACGACGTTAACCAAAAACCTTAAATTTATTATGAAAAATAAATAATTTTAAAAAGAATTATAAATTGTAACTAAAAAAAATGTAATTTATAAATGAATAATTTTATTCATTATCTACATTATGATTTGAAAATATAACTCGTTGTGTGGAGAAACTCTCTACATCTCATTATGCAGATATATGTAGGTGTTAGGCCTAACATAAAAAAAAATATTAACATTTTTAACTACCTACTCACTATGTTGAAATTAAATATTATTGAATTTATATTAATATGTTGAATTTATAGAACATAAATGATATTTTTTTAACCCTTTTTCAATCATTCCTAAAATTGAAATGGAGATGGAGATTAATAGTTGCACCATTCCTAATTTAAATGGATATGGAGCACAAATAGTGTTGATCCACTGAATACAACGTGTTGGGCATAGTTATGATCATGATAGGGATCTACACTCTTCTGTGGGGAAAATTGAAGGATATCAAGGCCTCAATGGATGAAAATTGTTTTGAAGGATTTCCCAAATGCGAGGAAATACTATCACAAAATGAAAATAAGGTAGACGATATAGAATCTGTGTCGAACAACCCCATGAATGAGAAGATTTAACCTCTTTAATTACATGCAATGAAACAATTTCTTGTCAAATAGAGAGTACAATTTGCTAATTTAGCATATGGTTATGGAAATTTACTAAAACAATGTGTCCTTATCATTATTAACCACTTCTCTATAACACACAATATAAATAGTTAATGGATTCTTGAATATTAACTTTTTGGCAATGTGTAATAGAAACAAATATCTTTTAAACCAATGGTGATGATTTATTAAATTTTAAGTCATAGAAATTCATAATGTAAAGTTTTTCATCATATTCTCAGCATTAGTGCATACCTATTCATTTACAAGGCTTCATCAGTGTGCATACAGCTGTAATTCCTCCTCAACAAGGCTATTAGTGCATACAAGATATGCACATACCGTCAACCATGTTCGGCCTTTACCTGCATGTCAGAATATAATAAAATGGGATCTCAAAATTTTAATACAAAATGGTGGACATAACTTACCAAACACACAACTCAATGACCCATAATAAATGAAATGTAGTACCAACCAACACTATTCACCATTGGAATCCTTAGGTTTCAACACTAATATGGGCATATGAAAGAAACCAAACTGCACTGACCCAACATGATGAGCAATATAAGCATTAGTTATGGTTCATAAAATGATATTTGGTAAATTTCATCACATTTTTAAAGCATATTTCACATATATATATATAGTAGACTCAATTAATATATACCACAAAATTACATATGGCCAAGACCAAGCATACATCATGAAAGACTCAAAAGAATCCTTCTTAACATGAAAATATCATTTCAATGTCCATGCCACAAAATGTAAAAATGATTACTTGGTACAACAATGAATTCTTACATAGTGGCCACTTCGTGTGAGGAAGCCCCACATATTAAGATCCACATAGGATCTTTACAAATATCATCACATGAACTGCAGATAATATGTCATCCATTTTAAAACATCGTACTTAACAAGTTACAGATTGAAAAATGAGAAGAATTTGGTATGATTTCATTGCATTATTGACTTATCTATCCCACCTGTAAAGAAAATATAGAATTGACCAATCTAAGTAATTTTTCCACTATCAACAAATCCTTCTCACTTTTCTAAGTTCCACCACTACATCACATTCATTTACATATGAATTCAATCCAAGACAAGATTGAAGGCATTTTCTCCAACCATCCATAACCTCTAAATTCAAATGCCCAAAATGTTGCATATGGGATAGATGTGGCTAGTCTCAAATTTGTCTAAATATTTTTCAAATATGCCTGCCACATATAACAATCCATTGAAGTCATCATAAAAGAAATTTGCAAGATGAAAATCCACACTTTTACCACAACTCTTTTCCTTCTCTAATAATAATAATGGGTAGTATGTATTGTGCTTTTAATTTTTATGGAGTTGGAAATATGTACAATTTGTAGTTTTCATCATTACCCTACTCCATTGAAGTTGAATGGAGTAGGGTAATGATGAAATTGTAAGTTTCATTCATGCATCTTAGAGGAATCTAGCTATAACAATTAGAGAACAGTTTGTTAAAACAGTTCATTATAAAATTTTCTCAAAACATAAACAAACTAAAGGTTTCTTCCATTTAAGCTTAAGGTCCTCCTACAAATTCTAGGACAAATATTGTTGGAAACATCTGCTTTGATACCACAAATATCAAGAAGACTATTGAAATTATGTCTTCCAAACCTCAAACTTGATAATTGGTTGCTCTCGGGCTTGTCTAGTGTGAGTTATGGTGAAAAGTATCTGTTCATGGTGCAAATATATATTAATGTTCAGCCATAATTCAACAACAATGCAGTTGTGGTTATGAAATTTGAATTAAACTTGGACTCCATCGGTGGTAAAGAAGACATTAGGAAGTATTTCTAGTGTGTATCATAGGACATAGAACAAGAATATGTCCAACAGAAAAAGGAAAAAAATCCACAAAAAATGATGTGAGGTTAAAATATCATTCTCCTTGCTATGAAATAGATGTAGAACTTCGGACATTGGGATCTCACAAATATTGTGATCCCTCTTTCAAATGTGCATAACTCTAATACCTACTACTTTATGGGTGAAGTATAAAGACTCATTATTTAAAAAAAATGATGGAAATAATACCCAATAGAAAGATATCTAAGAGAATAATACAACATTCCTTTTGAGATATTCTTCTTATGAAGAATAGCTGTATTGAATAATAGATTTGGAGGCACTGAAAAACCTAATTCTGTACAAACGAAAGATTGCAACCCAAAGAAAGACATCAGATGAATTAAAAATTCCAAAACAATATACACAAGAAGAAGATAAAGACAAAAACACACCAAGGGGTTCAAAGTACATAACCACAACCACTTGAACCTTAACATCTAGTAGGGTGAAATGTAGGAATAGTAAAGCTAAAAACACGTGAAAACAAATAGCAAAAAAAAAGTGTGAAATCAGTGAAAGTAGAACGGAAAAAATTAAACAACGTTGTCCTATATCATGCAACATACTCACATCATGAAAATTTTGCATATCAATATTAAAAGCTGCAAACTGACATTTCATAAAAATATAAATGCAACAAAAGGTATAAGTGTAATACAAATGGTTAAAATTAAAGTGAACTCCTCTTTCTCCATCATATTGATTTTGATTGTGATGTGTTAAGGGAATACTTACCCATTTCAGTATTGTTCTTACAACCAATCAATGTTCTTTCCTTTGCCTAATACTATATTTGTTATACCCTACACATCATCCCCCATAGATTTCTTCCTCTACCAATCTCCTATGATTGCTTTCTCCTTACTAAATAGAGCTAATCTTTGACAAAATCAATAGTAATAAGTTCATAATTTAACACATTTACTTCTGGAGGGAAAATTTGCATGCATGTTTGTGCTAAAATATCTGATTTACCCGTCATGTAGTTCAAGAAAATAAATGATGCCTTGTTCCTTACATGAAAATGTAAGTGATCCCTTTGAAAAAGAGAACCCCCCCCCCCACCACTAATGCTTCCAACACTCTCAAATCAACCTAGTACAAGGATTGTTCATAGTCCTATATTTTTTCATCAACCATACACGAAATTCTAGTCCTTCCAATGAGGAAAATGAATTCATCAATCTCCCCATAAAAATGTTTGACAATATTGAATTTTTTTCATTCTCCTTGGATATCAGCAATTGGAACTGAAAGACTTGACAAAAAATATATCATTTGACTACCCATTCAAAGAAGGCTCTCGAAATCATCTTGAGTATATAGAATTTTGGTTGCTAAATCAAAAGCTACAACCATACCCTGGAGCATTTGCATGACCTCCACAGTATCATCTAAAAAAACTTTTCTTTAATTGGTTTCTAGTAAACAATACAAGAAATGACTTCGACTATAGAGGCCATAGATGGTTGTCTCATTTCACTTGTAATAATCACAAACATATAGTCATCAAATCTATCATCTCTCATGCACCAAAAAAAATCTGGCGGCTTTCCTCTTTCACCCATTGTTGACAAAAGTTATGCTACCAAACCCTTACTAATACATTGCAAATTCCAATTCAAATGTGTGAAAATACTGGAAAGAGAGATGACTTGAGAGAGAGGAGGAGAGAGGGAGGGAGATAGTAGAGAAGGTGAGAAGAGGGAGATAGAGGAGAGAGAGAGGGAAAGACGGATTCAACATAGATATGGTATATGTGTATATAAAAACCAACCTATATCCATCTTAATCCCGAATCTATCAAGTGCCAAAAGGGATTAAATATCTTTTCACTTTAAAAGAGGTTTGTATCTCAAGAGATTTGATCCCTTTATGTGCTTGATAGATTCGGCGTTAAGATGGATGTAGGCTGATATTTTGTGGAAGTAATATTTGTGAAAAATATTTATTTTTATGTTTATATTATTTATTTTTTCATATATAAATTGAATATCATTTTACTAATATTAGTATTATCTTCAATGTTTCCAAAAACTAAATCCACTTTATTTAGTGAGTTCAATTTTAACAATTATAGTGTATAAATAACCTTCAAAATGGCTTAAATTACAACATCTCTTCCATATTGGGCTAGAGAGCCTCTCTTGGTGCAACAGGCGTTAAGAGAAAGCAATAATAAGCTTATTAAACTAACCTAGATCCATCTTATCTCTATATATTCCAAGCGCCGAGAGGGATCAAATCTCTTTTCACTTTAAAAGAAGTTTTCACATCAAGATACTTGATCCCTCTTAGCGCTTGGTAAATCCAGAGTTAACATGGATCGATGATAGTTTAATTATTAATTATAATTATATTAACACTTTTATTTTTTAATTTATTTTATTTTTATGTAAGCTCGATGGGGTTGAGCGAACCAAGAAGTACTGTGGTGGCGGTGGATGCCAACCACCCATATGGGCCTGATGACATTTAACGAGTTGGTGTCATGGCGTTTGCCTCACATGTAAAAGTGTATGAAGGCATATGCATGGTGTGTGAACACATTGTTCTATTTAATGGTGGCTTTAGTTTTGATGAAGAGCCTAGTGTCCTTGTGTTGTGGTGATTCTGTTAACTAGTGGAAGGTTCTTTAGTCTGGTATGGGGTGGCTTAGAGCAAGAACTTGTTGTATTGACATAGTATTTATGGTAGTGAGTTTAGGAAGAAATAACCATAGTTTTTTTTTGGGGGAAATTGGTGACGTTCTCTAGAGTGGCAAAAGGGGAGATATTTGCATATGCAAAAGTTGCACATATATGAAAGATATGCGCATATATAGAAGTTGTGCATATATGGAGGCTACATATATATGGAGGTTGAATTTATGCACAACTTTTGTATATGCGCATATATGGAAGTTGTGTATATATGGTATATGCACATATATGGAAGCTATGCATATATGGAAGTTGCACATATACGGAAGATACACATGTATTTTGTATATGCACAACTTCTATATATGCACATATATCATGTATATGTCCATACCTTCCATATATGCACAACTTCCTTATATGCTTAATTTTTGTACATGTACATATCCTCTGTATATATGCATCTACTATATATGTGAAACTTCCAGATATGCACATATACGAAAGATAGGCACATATATGGAAGAAGCTCATATATGGAAGATATGTGCATATACAGAAGATATGCACATATATGAAAGATGTGCATATACAAAAGTCGCACAACATCTATATATGCACATATCCTGTATAACACGTCTTTTGTATACGCACATATCTTTCATATATGCAAAAATTTCGTATATGTGCATATACAGAAGTTACACATATACAAAAGTTGCGCTTGTACAGAGGCTATGCACAACTTCAACATTCAATGAGGTGCTAGAAAAGTATATAAGGCCACTCTCTAGAATGGCTAGGAGGTGGCCATTAAAAATATTTGAAGAGGATAAATGAATGGCTAGGACATATATGTGCATATACAGAGGTTATGCACAACTTCAACCTACATAGATACATAGCCTTTGTATATGCGCAACTTTCGTATATGCACCTATATGAAATTTTTTCATATACGAAAGATATATATACATATAGAAGTTGCGCATATATGGAATATATGCGATATAGAAGATGTGCATATATAGAAGTTGTGTGACTTCCATATATGCACATATTTTGTATAGGTGCATCTCTTCTGTATATGCACATATTGGTGATAGCTATGCTTCATATGAAGATTATCTCAAAAGGAATGTTGTATTCTTATCTTAGATAACTTTCTATTGGGTATTATTTCCATAATTTTTTTAAAATACAGAGTCTTTATACTTCATCCATAACATTGTAAGTATTAGAGTTATGAGCATTTGAAAGAGGGAGAACAACTTTTGTGAGATCTCAATGTCTGAAGTTCTACATCTATTTTATAGTAAGGAGAATGTTATTTTACCCTCACACAACTTTTTGTGGTTTTTTTTCCTTTTCTGTTGGACATATTTTTTATTCGAAGTCCCGTCATACACACTAAATTTTTTTCCTAAGGTCTTGTTTACCATCGATGTTGTCCAAGTTTAATTCAATGTATATAAGCAAAACTGAATTGTATTTTACTTATGGTTGAACATTGATTACTATTTGCACCATGAACAAATACTTTTCACCATAAATTTCCACGAGACAATCCCAAGAGTAACAAATTATCAAGTTTTAGGTTTGGAAGACATAATTTCAACAATATTATTGATATTTAATAGACATGGAAGTAGATGTTGCCAACAATATTTGTCCTAGAAATTGTTGGAGGACCTTACGCTTAAATGGAAGAAACCTTCAATTTGATTATGTTCTGAGAGATTTTTATAATGAACTATCTTAACAAACTGTTTTCTAATTGTTATAGGTAGGATTTTCTAAGATGCATGAATGAAACTTACAATTTAATTTGGAAACTACATATCAAGCTTCATAAAAGAGAGGCAAGAAAGTGCACCTTTTCTAGAATTGGATGACAAAAGGAATTTACAAATGTTATATTCTCTCGTTGAGAGGTTTCAATTTTTTATCTATCTTTTTTCATTATTCTTTGTGATTTTAAAACTTATTGTGAACATAAGTAGAGAGGTAGAAAGGTTTTGGAATATTAGGGTAAGCGGAAAATCATGAATCAGTTGTGGCAATAACTCTGAATTCCAACATCGGTTAGAGGTCAGTCATGAAAAAATAGAGGTCAAGCATGAAAAATCTCCTTTATGTCAAGTGGAAGAAGAAGGAGGTTGGGAGATTGAAAGCTAGAGTTTAAATGTTAATGCAACACTTAGAAATGTGCATATTCCATTAAACTTCAATGGAGTAGGGTAATGATGACAACTGCAAATTATAAATATTTCCAACTAGAAAAGTTAAAAGCACAGTACATACTACCTATTATTATTATTAGAGAAGGAAAATAATTGTGGTAGCAGAGTATATTTTCATCTTGCAAATTTATTTTATGATGACTTCAATGGATCTTTATAAGTAACAGACATATCTAAAAAAGATTTGGACAAATTTGAGACTAGGCACATCTATCCCATATGCAACATTTTGGACATTTGAATTTAGAGGTCAAGGATGGTTGGAGAAAATGTCTTAAGTCTTTTATTGGGTTGAATTTAGATGTAGATGAATGTGAGGAAGTGGTGGAACTTAGAAATGTGGGAAGGATATCTTTGACAGTGGAAAAATTACTTAGATTGATCAATTATTTGTTTTATTTACAAGTGGGACATATAAGTCAATAATGTAATGGAATCATACCAAATTCTTTTGATTTTTCACTCTCTAACTTGTTAATTACAATGTTTTAAAATGGATGACATATTATCTTCAGTTCATGTGATGATATTTGTGCAAATCCTCTGTGGGTCTCAATATGTGGGGTTTTCTCACACGAAGTGGCCACTGTGTAAGACTTCATTATTGTACAAATTAATAATTTTTACATTTTGTGATAAGCACATTGACATGATATTTGCATGTTAAGGAGGATTTTTTTTAGTCTTTCATGATGTATGCTTGGTAAACTGGTGGTTATATTACTTGAGTCTACTATATAATACATATATGAAATATTATTTAAACATGTGATGAAATTTACCAAATCTCAATTTATGAACCGTAACTAATGCTTATATTGCATTTCATTTATTATGGGTCATTGAGTTGTGTGTTTGGTAAGTTATGTCCACCATTTTGAATTAAAATTTGATTTGTGAAGTGTGATCCTATTTTATGATATTCTGACAGGAAGGTAAAGGTTGAATATGGTCTACGGTATGTGCATATATTATATACACAGATAAACTTATTGAGGAGGCATTACAATTGTATGCAAACCGTTGAATCCATGTAAATGAAGGGGTATGCACCAATGATGAGAGTATCATGACAGACTTTACATTATGAAACTGTATGACTTAAACTCTAATGAATCATCACCAATGGTTTAAAAAATATTTATTTATATTACACATTGCCAAAAAGTTAATATTTTGTGTAATTCAAGAGGTCCAAGCTTCTCATTCATAGGGTTTTCCGAAACAAATTTTATGTTTTCCACTAAGTCCAATGTGGTCTATCGGACCTTAAGAAAATAAGAATCTAACTGTGATTCTTCAAAATCTATTTCTATGATAAAAAAAAATAAGGGAAAGAGGCGCTCCAAGATCACTATAGTTGGGCTGACTTAACACATCAAGAAGATTGTAAGTATGACAAATGTTGGGGAAATAAGAGCGATGTGAGTAAGAGCCAAGAAATTTAAGAGTAAGTTTTTTTCATCTTCCACCCTCTTAGTATTGCAAAGACAAAGTTGTTAGATTCTATTGTCCTAGGGATTTTTGGGAGTAGAACACTGCCCGATTTCACTTCGAAGCTCATGAGAATTAGTTCTTATCCTAGCGATGTTCACTTTTTTCTTAGTGTTGGTCAAAATAGAAAGATAATTCAGGTTATCAAGGGTGGGGTTGATCACCTCCTTATAATATTTTAGCTTCCTTTTTTCCTTCAACTCCTTATTATCCCATAGGTTATATTTAAATTTGGAGGTAATAATATCTTTGATACTATCCTTTCTTTGCAAGATGATCTCCTCCTTTATTCCCCAGTGGTTGAGCCAAGACTAGGTAGCCTTGTACCACCCACGCTTGAGGTGCAAGTGGGGATTTTGACTAAAGTTAGAAGCAATTTTGGGAAGCCTCTTCAATTCCATGTTGTAAAGATTTTTCTTATACATCAGATACCTAAACATAGCCATGATTTTAATGGGGGAAATGCTAGCTTCGATCACGAGGATAGGATAGGGAATATTTACCTTTATCTTGAGGTTGTAGGTTATGAATTGCTTTTGAGTCATCTCAATATTTCTCCACAACTATTTGCATATACTACAACCCCAAACTTCACATCCATATAAGACAACAACGGTGACGAGATTCTATAAAAGGAACATTTTTTAACTCCAAATATAAAGAGCGAGCAACTTATCATTGTTTTCAAGCTCATAATAAGCTTTCTAGCCTCCAATAATCATTTTCTCAATGCTATCATTCCAGTTGAGATGACGAGGAATGTTAATACCTAAATATTTATAACCATAAACCTGTTATAAGTAATTTTTATCATATAATAAATTACAATGGTTGATATTTTTGGATTTAATTATCATGACTTTAATCTTATCGGTATTAACTGTCATACCCATCTTGGAGCAGTAATCATGAAGAGTCTTAAGCTACTTGTCTAGGTCATCATGGCTTCAGAAAGAAGAACGATATAATTGTCATAAAGGAGAAGAGTAATGATTATACCAACAAGCTTGGTTTCCTTATAACTTGCATTTTCCAAACACTTCTCTAGCTTATCGATGTAAATTCCAAAAAGGGTAGGGAATAGGGGACACCCTTGCTTAACCCAGATATTGCATTTAATATATTTGTACCACCCTTTGTTGGTATTAAGCTTGGAAACAACAGTCTCGTAAAGGTGAACCACAAAAATCCTCAACTCAGGCAGAACCATTATCTCTTCAAGTATTTCCCAAAGCTTATCCCAAAGAACAATGTCAAGTTTTTTTCTAAAGTCTAGAAAAAAATAGAAGAGATTGATTTTACTATTTTGAAATTCCTCAGCAATGATCTTGAGAGTGACAAGGTGGGCAATAGTGGAGTGAGGTCTCCTAAAACCAAATTTCTCTTTATCTCTTTTACCATGGCTTTCAAGCCAAAGGCTAATCTTCTTTTCCAAAATTAGCCCATATAGTTTGGCTAAGATGTGGCTAGTCATAATAGTCCTGTAATTAGAAGGAACATTTTTGTCCCCACTTTCAAAGATAAGCACAATATGGCTTTGCGTCCAAGGCTTAGGGAAGCCAGGCTTTACTGCGAAATTGATAAGATTGTGGAGATGAGGAATGAGGATAGACCTTCCCATTTTAAATATTTCAGCTTGGTATCATTCAATATCTTTAGCTTTCCGATTAGCGAGCTTGTGAATCCTAGATTCAATTTCTTTTAGAGAAAATATATCTGTTTTAATAGGATTATTTAAGATGGTGCCCATGGTGTCCAAAGAGTCATATAAATTCTTAAGATCAATGCCCCACTTCTCTAAGGGGTTCGAATGATTTTTTATTTTTTTACGAACAAGCGCATTCCACCAAAACTTTCTGGGTACGACTTTAGAAAGGTGAAGAAGATACTCTTGTCCCTTATTAATATATGACCTCTTTAGTTGGTAATTGAATTATTTATAATTTTCCATTTTAATGTTTTATAATTGCAAAAGCTTATCATAATATTAAATGTTATAATATTATGTTTAATATCATTTAACATAATAGTATTAAAAAATATAAGGTGTTACAATGACGTGAAATGTTTGTTTTTGGAAAATTAAAGTAATGAGTCATTAGATTTAAAATTAAATTACAAAATAATATTATTCACATATATAATATGTTAATTTAAAATTTAAAAAAAATGTTAATTTAATTTAACTTTTACATATACATTAAATTAATTGAAGAGAATAATAATTAAATACAATGTTAAACATTTTTATTATATAAATTAAATTAAAAAAATTAATGAAGATGATGATGATGATTAATGTCTACTAAAACTAATATTGTTTATGGAACCTTAAGATAGTTAGAGATTAATTGACATTTTGAAAATTTTTGTTGAACTATGATTAAAAAAAAGAAGAGAAGCATTCCAAGATCACTATTTTTTTGCTTACTTGGAAAGGCAAGAAAGTTGGTAGTGTGGAAAATGTTTTGAAAACGAGAACGGATATGAGTAAGAGCCTGAAAATTCATGAGAAAGTAGTTTTCATATTCCACCCTCTTGGTATTGCAAAAATGACATACTCTTTCATCCCAAGATGTTATAAAAGTAAACTAACGCAATTTTACTTCCAAACTCATATGAATTATATCTAATATTTATAATATTTCATAAATCATAAAACAAGAATTAGATTTTATCTTTACCATGTTTCATAAATGATAAAAACAAAATAATTAAAATAAAAAAATAATTCAAACGTAAAACAACATTGGAAGTGAGGAATTCAGTGAATTAAACAAGGAAACTATGAAGTGGAAGGTAATTACTAAATATTATTGAATTAAGTGAGGGAGGAAAGAAGGTAACCACCAAGATATTACAATATGGTAAATATTGCAATATTTTTTCATATGTAAAAGGACTTTATTTTTTTCTAATTTAATTTTAAATTTAAAACTTCATTGATCTAATGTAAGCACTCTCGAGAAAACTATTAAAATATAATTTATAAATTAACACTAAAATATAATTTTATTTTAATTTTTTATTATTATTTTATTTATTTAATATGGTTTTGAAAATTACCTTGATGGGGTGGATGAACACAGCGAAAGGGATCTCAGGGCACTTGTCACCCCCACGTACTCTCTTGATGAATAAGGAAGGGGTGGCATAGTATACTCCCCAAACACAATACATGTAGCATAAACACCATTTAATGGCTCATTCCTTAACATTATTCTAGATTTTTCCTTGAAAGTGTCTACAACAATGGGATGAGTGGGGTTTAGCTGGTTGGAGGGGTGTTGTCCAAGCTACCCTGCAATTTAGTCAACTATTCTCCAAATTAGAAACTATTTGAATGTGTGGTGTCCTTTGCAGGGTTTTTGGGCTTGGTGTGGACAACGTGGTGTTTTCGTGCAACTCTTTCTCTCTTCAGTAGGTTATATCATATGCTACAACTCTTAGGCTCCATTCAGTAGGGGAGGGTAACCAACTCTTGTGAGAAGGTTGGTTAGAAGAAATTGAACAAGGGATTTAAAAATTTTGGACAATACGAGAGCTACAGCACGCAACAATTGCTAAGGTCCAACAACAATTTAAATTTTGCTTCAAGGTAATTCTAGGTATTTGGCCTCTCCAGTTTAGCTCCATTTTTTTAGTTTATTGCAAGGTTTTCTTTACCATCTAGAATTGTCATTACTCCAAGTCTCGGGTTTTTCCTTTCGATGCGTTCATAGTTATTTTGTTCAATTGGCTCGCAATCCTATTTTTGCTCTGATTTCTAGTTAGTTCCCTTACCTTGATGTTAGTTCTCCCGGGGTTTGGTATTTCATTGGGTGATTGGGCACAACCTTATCTTCCTCCTTGTCTTGCAGGCTTCCAGGTGGTGCCCTTCATACTTGTGTTAAAGGGACTGGTAGGTAGAGCGATTTTGAAAGAGAGCGGTCACTCATGCGTTGTCTTAACAGAGACTGAGTGGGGATATTTACAAATACAGTGTATTGGGTTCCCTCCTAACAAGTGTAGATATGGGTCAATGGTGTGGAGCATTATGCCTAGGAAAAGGGGTCACAGTTGCCGAGTGAGGGGTAAACGTGGGAAATCTAATTGCGGATAGCCCAACCATTCTTGGGCTAAGACTTGGGCCTAGAAGGCGGTTGTTGCCTTTCAAGCTAAAACCTTGCCTTGCACCCAATCTAACATACACAAGCTAGAGCAGAATATGGACCAGGAGATATAATATTTCTCATACTTGGAACTTATTGTTAAAGTTTCTCTTTGGCTCTCATACCTGGAACTTATTGTTGAAGTTTCTCTTTGGCTCCTTGATCAAGGCCACACTAGGGGGAGGATAACACAATATCTCCACTTGGTCACCTTATGCTAGCAATTAAAAACTTTGTTGGGGCAAGTCCTCAAGGAGAAACATGATGATTGTAATGAGATCATATCATCCCTCGATGATCTACGAAGAAACCAGTGGAGGAGGCAAGACAATTTGGCTCGTTTGGAGCCTCTTGTGACTTGTCTAGTGGGACACTTGGAGCACATGGAGAAGCACATTTAGTGTGAATTTCCTAAACAACCACTTCCCCATTCTAGCCTAGTGAACCCTATGCTTGTGACTTCTTCTTATTCCTTATGGCTATAAGTTGTGTAGATCTTTTCTCGTTTCTTAATAATCTCTTGTTTTTGTTATCTCAATATTTTTTGCTACTATCAAAATTATAAAATTATGGTAAATTAACTAACTAACAAATCTAATAAAAATAAGATTAATGAATTTTTGTAACATTATAAACACCCCTATAACTTATTTTCATAATGGAAATCTTATTGATTTAAAAAAAATGATTTTAAAATTTTTAAAAGCAAAAATTACACAAATATTTACCATTTAAAAATTCTAAAAAATTTTGAACGTGGGAAATTTATAGAAACACATAAAATCAAGTCAAAGGTGACTGCTATACAGGCCCAAAAGAAGGCATAGCCCAAAAGAAAGCCATTTAGAGTAATCCTTACCAGACGTCGTTCTGCTGTTGGTATTTCTAAAAAGATTTGAACGTGGGAAATTTATAGAAACCCATAAAATCATGTATGCTAGGTAGGCGATGAGATATGGAATATGACATAAGTATCATCCAACGAGCTAGGTAGGCGATGACATGTATGTGTGTAGATTTATTTTAATGGTGTTTAACTGATCAAAATATTAAAATATTATCAAAATTTCTATAATTTTCGAGGAAAAGAAACAATCTAATCAAACTAACAGATCACCACCAGTCTGGGTAATTCCAAAAACCAAGATAGCCACACTCCTTAACCTATGTCCCTATGTCCGAATAGGGTAACACCAGTCTGGGTAATTCCAAAAACCAGGATAGCCACACTCCTTAACCTATGTCCCTATGTCCGAATATGGTAACATTTAAGATGGAAAGTTGCATGCATAGCTCTGAGCATGTTGGAGCACATATTCGTGCATATAACCCAGTCGGTGAATAAGGCGATCTGCTCATAGAGAGAAATTGCGTAAGTATTGTTGATATTAATATTTTCCCAAAATTAATCGCTGTACGCAGGGCAAGGCAGAGTTAATAATAATGAGATGATGAAATTGAACCCAATCACATGAAATGGAATTAATTCGAAGAAAGGCTTACGATATTCTCTGTCTTGTCATACCACTAAAAGATTGTCTCCGAAAACTTTGATGTTTCTTTTGAAAGCGAAACTTTGCAGATTTTTTGAACTCTATAAAATGACTATTAGATAAATGTTGGCTTAATGGCCACCAACTACACAAACCAGTGGATAAATGTTGGCTTAATGGCCACCAACTACACAAACGATTGTTGGTAAATAATTTAAAGAAACTTAATTAGATCTTAAGTTACCATTGATCAAATTAATGACATACTTTGGAGGAATAATTTCACAGTCAAAGCCAACCCTTGAAAGTCCGTTAAAACCCTAATCACAATATGGGTACAATAATTACTCATTAACATATTGGAACAAGCTCGGATTGGATTGGATACAAGTACTTTCGATAGATGGATAAGCTTGGATATTATTAGAAATACCAGTTACCTCTTCCCGTGTACTTGTCCGATCTGAATCAATGATATTGTTTTTGTAATTAAAAATTATGTCCTCCTTGACGCGAGATCATATTCTTATTGCCCAGCAGATCGAACTTCTTCTCGGCGGCCGCCTCCACATCATTGAAAAGAAAGTCGGCCATCGTTGAAAGAAAGTTTCTGCATCGATATATTGGCTTGCAGCGCTTTCTGACATAATCTTCTGGAATATAAACATCCATAGCCAGATATATGGAAAATCTGCAAGATGTTGCTGCTGGAGGTTATCACAAAAACTGAAAAGAGCCACATCCATATATTGGCTTGCAGCGCCTTCTGACATAATCTTCTGGAATATAAACATCCATAGCCAGATCTATGGAAAATCTGCAAGATGTTGCTGCCTGAGGTTATCACAAAAACTGAAAAGAGCCAAGCTGCAATTAAAGCTTAATTAATTAAAAGCACCAGATATTGAAATAAATAAAATAGCGCCCTTAAAAATTCAAATTTAAATTCACTTTAAATAGGATTTCAACATTAATTTCGCCAGACTGGATTACGTGCTGTATGACTGCAAACATTATTTGTTTGCCATCATGCCCTTGGGGATCATCTGGCATCAGCATAAGCTATGGATGATGCGTCAGAGACTCAGAGTCCTTCGTTATATCAATGGACTTATGCCGAATTGAATTACATGCCTCGAGGAGGACTTATGCCGAATTGAATTACATGCCTCGAGCTCCTCGCTATTGGGTAGACAATGACAGATGATGTCAGACTTAACACAGGCTTCCGGCTGGTAAAGTTTTATGTTAGGTAGCTAACGATGGTCTAAGGCGCACGATGTCTAAGGCTTTGGGTGAGCAATTGGAGGTCTCTCGTCCCGGGGCAACTAATGCATCGCGGAACGAGCAGCACCAAAAAAGCATCCGGAGAAGCAGCCCTAGCACTCTGGAAATAATGAAAGTAATGGAAAAAAGAGGATTGATCTCTTTCTGCACGCCGTAGCGGCTTCGTCCAATCGACCGTGAACTTCTCTTATTGGAAGATTCGACCTCTTGCTCAGTAAGAGAAAGCATGAGGGCCTCTCAACTCCTATATGACTTCAACCATGAAGAAAATCCGAACGGACCAATTCTGAATGAAGAAAATCCTCTCGTACCTACCTGCCAAAGAAGGGACGCGACCAAGCGAATCGGTACATACAATACCAGGGGAGTGGATCAGTCGCATAAATGGCTAAGACTTCGCATCCGCATATCCAGCGGGCTAGCTCGCTACAGCTGAAAATAACTGGCATATTCGACGGTGATTAGTCTCAGATCCGATCACTCGCATAAACAACAGAGATAACTTGCCTATCAGCGTAATGACTTGCAGATCTTGCTGTGATAACCCGCTTAAACACTGATAATTCGTATATTCGATGCTGATAAGTCGCAGATCGGCTGATAACTCGTATATCCTATGATAACTCGCGTATCAGATTATAAGTCGCGTATCCCACCATGATAACTCGCGTAACTCCATTGAGAGCTCGCATAACGAGAATTAATCTGCATATTCCACCGCGATTACTAATATATCCGGCTGAAATACTCGCGCAAACGGTAAAAACAAGTCGGGTATCAGCGTAATGATCAGCATATCATGCACTGATAACCGGGTATCACTGAATAACGCGCGTATCTGGTGGGCATAAGTGGCATATCAGCTTAGTGATGCGAATATTCTGCAGTTATAATTCGCGTATCGAAAGATTACTGCGAATCCACTGGTGATAATGCACTTTTCACCCGATAACTCGCGTAACCACTGGTGATAACCAGTCGTATATTTTGTTGAATTAGGTGATAATTCGCGTAAATAGCATACCTATTGACGATAACCGCATATCCCAGGCGGTTAACTCGCGGCCGGCAATTGCATATTTTGAGACGATAATCCGCGTATTCGACTGAATTTGATGGCATAACCGAGAAGTCGTATATGCGGCGAGATATAACCCACATATCCAGTTCTGCGCGACCTTAACTTGAGAAAGAAAAATGGCCATGCAGGTCGAAAGGTCCTACCTCCTTCAGTTTAGCTTGAACGCCACATACCAGTCGATTCAGAAGATCGGATTCTAATAAAACTGGAGGCGTGTAAACCATTATGCAGAGAGGAAAGGCGGAAGGGTTTTGGTCAAAGTTTCAGCTAACACAGCCTCCATTCACTACTGATGTTGGAGTGCCTTTGAATCTTTGTAGAATGGGAGCATAGGTAGGGTTTGTAGGTATATCTTTAAAAACTGGTGTCTCTAAAAGATCTGAGATTTCCACAGCTATCTTATCTATTACACAGTTCTCATTCTGAAATTTCTACCAATTTTCCTCTAATGTGACTTGGCCTATTACACAGTTCTCATTCTGAAATTTCTACCAATTTTCCTCTAATGTGACTTGGCCTCTCAGAGAAGGTAATGGAGTTTCCAAGGCAGGTTTAGAAATAATTTTACACCGACTAGTGGAAATGGGCTTCATCGTCTACTATCCTGTCGAAATTGAAGTATTGTTAGTTTGCATCTGATTATATTAATATGTGATGTCTAAACTGTAATGTGAGGTAGAAATGTATAATTATTTAAATATAAAACCTGGTTTATAATTATTTTATTATAAAATATATAAAATATAAAACTAAAAATATATTGTAAAATCAAATTATTAAAATGTATAAGGCAAAAATTGAAACTAAGAAAAACATACATCATAAAGACCACCACATAAATAAAAAGGAAAACAAATAAGAGATCACCACAATCTAAGTTATTTATTTGAATCTAAAAACTGAAGTAAGAAAACAACAATATTGAAGTTAATATTGTTGCCTCTTCATTTAGGTTTCAAAATAGAAATAGAAAACCATAAAAATGAAGATATAGAGAATGAATTTTTAAATCTGATAGAGTTGACTTTCCGCTCCTTACCTTTAAATTTTGTAGAAGAGTTCCAGATTTAGAGATGTTCTGTCATTTCCATTTTTAATAGTTTCATGGATCATATAGTTTTGGGTAAGCATAAATTTTTAGTTAGGATTTAAAGAAAATTGTTTTGATTTAAAATTTAGTTTCTTGATTGTGTCACACTGAATAAGCAGTTATTTAGGACTGCTTAATGTAAAGTATAATTAATGATATTTAAGTATTAATATAATTAAAGTTATAGATACATTCTAGAATGAATAATAAAATTTATAAATATTTTATGCCATTTTAAATTAATTATATTTTTTATATAATAAATGTATTTTATTTTATATTAAGTAAACAATTTTTAAACATATTAAATATAAATAAGGTTAATATATTTTATATCTTTTTTTTGTTTTGTTTTAAAATAAGAAACTTTTCAAAAGCTTTTATTCTGAATAGTTTTATAAAGAATTTGTTTCCTTCTTAGCTTATATATTATATCTATATCATTGTCTATATATTGATTGGTTTCTTCTAAGCTTCTCATTCAATTCTATGATTGGTCTCTTCTAAACTTTTCATACAATTCTATATTTTGCTTTAGGAGCCACACTCTTTTGTGAAAACATGAATACTTTTTCAAGTTCCACTGAATTCAATTCAAATTATTGTGCTTAATTTTTCCATTAATTTTTCTAGATAGTTATTTTATTTGTAGAGAAAAATCACTCTAGTTATCAATTGATGGATAGGAAAACAAGGTTGACACCCACCAATTTATTCAAGCCCACAAACACATAGTTTGTATATTATTGTTGTAACAATGTTATGAGGTTATAGTTGGCCATTTATTTTATGTAAAATAGTAGTGATTAAAAATGAAGTCATTATGGATTTGATGAAGTGATTATTTATCTAGACATCCTTCTTAATAGAAATATATTTTGGAAACACAATTTTCCATCTTCTATATATTGAGGGATAATATAGGTCATCTTGTAATGAGTGCAGATTTCTATGTTATATTATGTTATTGAGCTCGTATTATGCACCATTCCAAACAAGTTTGAAAAAATAGTCTTCAGATTACTTGTGCATGATGTGATTTTTACTTATATGGGAAAATAATCATCCTGCGATACCTTCTTATTATAACCCTATAAATTAATAACCAAATTAGTGTGTTTTTTCAATGTTAGTTATATATTAGATCAAATGAAGTACCTTGTGTGAATGGGGAGATAATTGAATTGGAACCAAAATTTGGCTTTCAACATACTTATTACATTCCCTTATGTGGGAGAGATCATAATGGTTCATGCCCTTGCTTGGGGATTTCTAGGTCCCCTTACAAATTAACAACCAAATTAGTGTGCTTTTTCATTATTAGTTATATATTAGATAAAGTGAAGTACCTTGTGTGAGTGGAGACATAATGGATTTGGCACCAAATTTTAGCTTTAATTACATTCCCTTTTGTCGAAGATATCATACTCATTCATGCCCTTGCTTCCCAAGTTCTAGCTCCTTGACTCCCATAGAGAGGCTTAAAGGGCATTTTCCCTTTAGTCATTAGATTTTTTTCTTTTACTTTTTTTAAATTGTATTGGGACAGGCATCCTAAAAGCATGATAACCATAGAAGCCGTGAATTGGGTAAAATGTTGGGCTTGGTTTGGGACTTAGTAAAGCTAAATCTGTAGAGTAATTGGTTTGTTAGCAAATCCATTGAGGTAATGAACTCTCAGGTCACTGAAAATTATGGAAATTTTGGTTGGGAGATGGTTACTGTCACCCACCTAAATAGTAAGGATTAAGAACCACATAATTTGTTATTAGGCCTCAGCTAATATATCCATGGAGTTTGATTAGACTTGACAACGAATATTTTGATGACTAAAAGCTAGACATACCCTTGCTTGGGGAAGCTCTGGCTCTAGTGACTCCCATAGAGAGGCTTAAAGGGGATTTCCCCTTTAGTCATTAGAGTTTTTTTACTCTTTTAAAAACTCTTGATATATATATCTAGAAATTCTCACAAACATAGAAATCAATAATTGGGTGAAATGTTGGAGTTGGTTTGGGACTTAGTAGTGCTAATTATATAGAGTACTCCTTTTGTTAGGCTCGAGTTGAAATGTCCATGGAGTTTGGATAACTTGGACAGTAAACTCTTAAATCGCTAAAATTTAGACAAAAATGGAAAACTTCTTTGGGAAAATATTTTTGTCACCCATTTGACAATGAATATTTTGATCATTAAAAATTAGGATGCCCTTGCTTGGGGGAGCTTTGGCTCGAGTGAGCCCAATATAGAGAATTAAAGGGAAATTTCCCTTTAGGCATTATAGTGTTGTTTCTAGCCTTTTAAAACTCTATTGGTATACAAATCCAAAAAATCATGACAAATATAGAAGCCATGAATTGGGTAAAATATTGGAGTTGATTTTAGACTTAGTAAATCTAATTATATAGAGTACTTGATTTGTTAGCCCTTAGTTGGAAAATCCATGGAGTCTAGCTAGTGAAGTCACATATCTCTAAAAATTAGTAAAAATGGAAAAATTCTTTGGAATAATGTTTTTGTGGCCTACTTTAATAAGAATGACTATAAAGCATATAGTTTGCTATTAGACCTTAGGGGGTAAATCCATGGAGTCTAATCAGGATTGACAATGAAATTTTTACACTTTGAGAGGGAGGAGTGGAAAATAACTTTACTTGTAGCTCTTTTATTTTAGAGATGATTGCTTCTATTTAATTTTTTCTTGTCTGTGGTAGCTTTGGAGAAAGTTTGGAATAAAGCACTTGCACAAGTTGCAGTACCCTTTCTCTTTTGACCTATGTAAAGAAGAACTGTTACCTTTGAGGTTGTAGCCTCCTTTGAGGATGCCATTGCATTATGTGTACATATTTGTGTGGAAGTACCTAGGAAAAATGTTTCCCATGGAAAATCAATTTAACGTTTCTTCACTAAGGATATATAAAAATTCTTGATTAAAAGAAACCATTTAAATATTGATGGTACCATGAGAATGCCTATTGTGAAAGAGATTTTCAAACGAAGTACAAATTCTTGATAAAACTAGAGAGAGGAAGTAGAAGAATAAAACTAAGAAAACAAGAAGTTTTTCCTTGTAAAAATGCAAAACTCCTTGTCAAAATTAATGTAGAAAGAGTTTAAAAATTAATAGTGTTACATCTCAATGTGGATATCCTTAGAGGTCCTATAATCACATCACTGATGTGGGTTTTAGTACCCTTTGTTTCTTTTCACCTATGGTAAGAAGAATTTTTTCTTTAAACCCAAGCAAATATGTGGTTGTAGCATCTCTCAAGGATGACATCGTATCATGTCTATATAATTACATAGAATTACATACAAGAACATTACCTAGAAAAAATCAATTTGATGTGTCTTGGTTGACAATATACCAAAATACTTGATTGAGAGCATAGCCCTTTATACATAGTTAGTGCCATGGGATTTAAAGATGTGGAAGAGATGGTGAAAATAAGTAGACATTATTGAGAAAATTAATGATGATTAGAAGGATAAAATTCAGAAATAAGGTAGTCTACCTTGCAAATCCGAAACAAAATTAAAGTACAATGAGATCAGTAGACCAATAGGAAAGCACCCTAATAATAAAGAGGAATATAAATATGAATAAATGAAAAACTACAAGATATAAACGCGGAAGCAATTCGTTATGTACAAAACTACTAAAATTATATATATATATATATATGATAATATAGTAAAATGTTTTATATATGTTTTTTAATAAGACACTCTTATTACTATCATATAGCCATTTTAATTGAGATCCATTAAAGATTGAAGAGAAAAAAAGTTTAGGTGTAAGCTTTGTGGACCTTGTTAGAACTAGTTAAGGTGATTGATCTATTGAGACACCAAATTGATGTACGAGACACTATTATATTTCTAACAAGGGACCCCCCTTTTGCACGTTGATTTGATTTCTTAGTGTATTAAAAAGTACACGCTACTCCATTTTTTTATTTGAACTTATGACATACAAAGAGAATTTTTTTTCACCATTAATCCCACAACCTTTTTAAGTCTCACATCCACAAGATATGGAGGCCTTATCAATGTATTAATGTCGTAATGAATTTACCTTGAGGCCTTTATATTTAATTTTTCATTCTTTTTATATGTTGTGGTTCTTTTGACATATATGCAATTTAAAAATGAATATTTTTTCTTCTTTTTTCTCTCGCTTTTCTTATATGTTCTTAACATTCTTGTACCTTATTTTCATGTTTTGCACATAAAATAAAACACCATTTTCAACAACTTTTCCATTTTGACCTATTTCTCTTACAACTCCAACTTTCTATTATTCACCTTTTTTTTTTTTTTGGGCAAAGACTAAACTATTTATATTAAAGAAACTGTAAAATTATTTACAAGAGGTTTTAACCTCTGAGAGTGACTTAGCAACTCTCTATCAAAAACTTTCACAAAAATATATGTTCCGCTGTTTGTAAGGAACATTGTACAAATTACTGCTAGCAAGAACAGGCTTCAGAGCAATGGAAAGAGGTCTTACAGGCCTGGAAGCCTGCGAAACTGCGTGTCATTATCAAAAATACAAAAAATTGTGTGCTTGTTATGCTGGATTTGTCGCCAGCCTCAATACGCAACACCATTGTAGCCGAACAGGTGTAGCCGGTCCAAAAATGCCATGCCATAATCACGAATTAACAAAACAGAGTAAGAGACTTTACCACCAGAACAGAGCAAGAGACCTTACCCCCAAAACAGAGCTTACTACTTGAAATTTTCTGAACATTGCCCGGTTTCCTTGTCCGGGGCTCGCTCCCAGGTGACCTCCACACCGTCCTGGACATCTTCAGGCTTCATTCCCGGCGGCAGCTTGAGGTATAGAATGTTTGCAAAGGATTTATCAGGCTCCTCATCCATAGCTTGCTTCTGGGGTGAAGCATGCCTGGTATCTTTCATCGCCTGTGGAGCCTCTGCTTTTTGCTGAGCAGTGTCCATGATATTCTTGTCCTTCATGCTCCCTATCTCCTGAAGCACCTCTGCCTGCTCCTCTGAGTGAGAAAAAGTGCTTTCTTCGTCTAGCTTGCTCTGTGACGAAGGAATGTAAGAACTATCTTCCATCCATCTCCTCTGCGAGGAATTGTCTGAGGGAGAAGGCGTCTGTTCCTCATTAGCCTCCTTCAAGCTTCCATCCTCCTCGTCATCTTCAGAGAAGATGACCGTCACGAGAGCCGAAATTAGAGGTTTGTTAGTCCTGCGTCTGAACTGGAATCTTGCAGACTGCACAGTGTTGCTGATGGAGTAGCCTGAATCTTCCGATCTGGTTGAAGGTAGCGACGCACATGCGAGTGGTGAAATGCGTCGAGGGCTTTGACTGCCCCTTCCTCCTGAACCTCCCCGCTGCCTAGAGTTGCGTCCACGACGAGGTGTAGCTCGTAGACGAGGAGCCATGGAATTAGTTCGATATGAGGCAATCGTGTTTGAAGGCAAAGGATGCTCTGACGATTAATTAACGCCGCAATTGCTACGCTGACCACCTCAAAGTTGAAGAATCTGGATTCGTCAGCAGGGGAAGCGTCGCTTCCGCAATGCTGCATCGCCACTGAACGAATCCCTTGAGCAATCTCCACCTCTACATCCCGAGAGTGCCTTAAACTAGGAGCATACGCTATGCTGAAATGAACAGTGAGGTAAGGCCTGCTACTGCTTTTGCCCCCTTCCTCTTTCCTTACCTGATCTTCCCCTCTTTCTTCCTCGGAGCTCAATCTCTCATCCTGCCCCCATACTCGGACTGTGGAGAATGTTCTGGTTGCCAGAGCTACCATCCTGTTAATTCCTCCGCGATGTTCTTGGGACAGCGGCTGAATTGAATAGCATTGAATGCCATTCATATCAACCCACTTGAAATCCCTTACCATCTGCCTGTGCAGCTGCCCGCTGTCCTCTCTGCGTGGTGTGCGCATGGCTCACATTGAATGCAAATTAACACCCGCATCCGGGTTCTATTATTCACTTGTTAGTCACATGAGAATTAAACATTTTATGTTTACAAAATGTTATCCTTTTATCTATTTACTTTTTGTAAATTTTTCCTTTGACATATTCTCATTCTTCCTTCCATACATGATATGTGTGTGTGTGTGTGTGTGTGCATGTGCATGCACAAATGCTTTTCACAACCTTCTAATTTAGCAAGATTGAACATTGAGGTAAATATTTTATACTTTATTTCCTGGTGGACTCTTTAAAATGATAGGTGATATTAGCATTGTATTAGAGTTGTAATGTATTGAACTTGGCTTCTTTATATATAACTCCTCATTCTTTTTGATATATTGGGGTTATTTTGGAGTATGCATCTTAAGAATGACTTTTATTGTCTTCTTTTGACACTCTTTTCTTGTATGATGTTGATATTGTTTGTACTTTATTTTCATGTTTTTTGCATGAAATAAAATAGTCCATTTTCAACCACTTTTTATGTTCAACTTATATCTCTAAAACCCCTTCGTTATGTTTTTCACTTGTTAGTCACATGATAATTAAATATTTTATGTTTTGCACAATACTTTCTTGATATCTATTTATTTTACCTTAATTTGGCCTTTTGTATCTTATTTCCATTTTTCCTTCTACTCATTAGCAAAATGAAATAACATTTTTAGAGAGGATTTTGTGGAAAATTGACTGCAATGCTTAAAAACTACTTTAGAACTAAAATAATGTTTATAATATAGTTGGAGAGGGGAGAGAATTGTTTAATATCCACACTATCCACATGACATCTCCACCCTAGAGTGAAGATGAGGGGGTCCAAGAAAACAATACAAATTCATCTTACAACCAATTAATATTTTAGTAGGAGTGTCGGTAGCATTGTTGGCACCTAGATTGGCATAATGTTCATGGTAAGTTGAGATGTATATGCTACCCTAAACCAAAATTTACAACTATTGTGGGATAAAAAATTAGAGAAGAAATTTTATACTTAGAAAGTATTCTAAGCCACAAACATTACTTATCATCATGTTTATTGTTGACATATGTCCACATAATATGTCCTAAGGATTAGCGGGGTGGGTGACTTATGAGAAAGTAAACATTGTTGGGAAGCTCAAACAAATCCTATTATTTCTATTGAAGCTAATTCCACAATACATTAAAATGATCCCAATTAAAAAATAATATTAATTAAATGGAATTCTAGTGCAAGAAATATAGAGATGTCAAAGAGCACATTGTTGCAATGAAAACCACATAATTAATACATAACATCAAATATTTTATGAACAATTTATTCGCTTCTTTTTTAATTTAGATTTTATTAATACTTCATGGCTTTAGTTTCAATGTCAAAAATTGGATTTGTTGGAGCTTTTCAACAATATGTATGCTTGTTCTATGGAGCATGTTGTGTGGATGTGAATAATTAAATATTTACAAATAAATTAAATGTGATGGTGAATCAAAATGCATATGTATTCCATGATGAATATTAGTGAGAAGTAGAATATTTGTATCTAGTTTAGTAAAATTTATGCATTCCCTAAACCCATTATTCTTTAAAGAGATTATAGAAAGTGCAAGTACTAGTGGTGAAGATGATGCATGCTAAAATTGTGGGAAAGTTCCTTAACATCCGAAACTCACTTTCTTTTAGATTTAAAATCACTGTGATGCAACTCAAGGGGTAGGTGTCTCCATAATGTGGGATGTAGTGTTTTCATATGTCTTGGTAATAGCTCCACCGAATTTCTAGTTAAGAAAAATAGTTGTTAAAAATTTCATAGTGGAAAAGGATATTTCATTAGAAATTACTAACCATCATTGAACAAAAAAAATGAAAATAATCAAATAAGGGATTTATAAAGTTAGTGAAAATTGATTTCACAAGATATCAAACAATTGGTTACAAAGTTTTTAGATATTTGATGAAGTTAAATACAAAATAAAAGGAAAATAAAATGATGAAATGTAGTTTTTTTTTATCTCTATGAAATGTGATCATATTAATAATAAAATTTGAAAGATTATGTTGATAAAGTGTTGGAAAACTTATCACCCCATTTCTATGGAAATGGAATTTGCATTAAGCCTTGAATACTGATTTTTAGCTTGCAATAAATGTGTGTACTACTTTTATAAAATGCTTAAATACTCTAATGGGGAAGTGCACAAATGATGGATTTATAATTGTTTCACTTATTGAAATTAGTTTTACCATTATTTCTTAACTAAATAGAATTAGATGGAAACTAATTTCTTTGATAGTAAAGTTTATTTGTATTAAATCACACCGAGTAGAAATAAAAGTATAGTGTAAGTGGTGAGTTTTCCTTGTTTTTTCTAATCAAAATGAATTTTGGCTTTGCCCATGCTTTCTCGTGGTTCTACTTCTTGGTTACATTAGTGCTTTGAGGCTAACTTAATAGATTTAAAAAAATATGACCATTGTAGTCATTGAGAAATCTAAAATGACCTAGCAAACTTTAAGAGAAGGTTTGTCAATTGAATGGAAGAAATGCACAATTTTATAATCCCCTCTAATAACTTGAAGAGGAGGGATTTTCATTATTTGTACCATGCTTTGGTTGTGTAATTTACAAGGATATTACCAAATACTATAAATTGAGAGGATTGTATCAATAAGAGTTGGACACACCATTTGAATGCTAATGCCTTCTTTTATTTCTATCAAAAATTCTATTATGCATTTCACTTCTAGTTCTAAGGAAAATGATATTGTTTTTTGAAATGGACCCTTGATTTGAAGCTTTTGTGGCATTTATTTGAATTGTCGATCGTTAGGTTTCAACCCAAAATGGGAGGTTCCAATTAGTACCTCTATGTGGGTCTAGCATCCCTTCTCACTTCTCAATCTACCAAACTTGAAAACTTTCGAAATGATGAGTAAATATTTAGGTAGATACATACATAACATTCAATAAGGTGAAAAATATTCTTTTGATAGCTTATATATAGTAATTAACTTGTATAAGGGCCCCCTCGATGTGTTCAAACTCCAATTTATATCTAGATTCACCTAAAAAAATGGTACAAACAATTATTGTTTCAGTGCAATTTTTTTCATATGAATGGAAATTTTTCCTAGGACTACTTCTTGATGTTTGAGATATTCTCCGAGGTGAAAGAGATAGTGAAAAATAAGATCTTCACTCTTAGGACAAGTGGTTGTAAAAAAAAAATTGGTAGTAACAAAAAAGGAAAAGGGGAAAATTATCAAATCATGGCACTACTAATAGATTCACTATTTTGGGTTTAGAAAAGCTTATGGATGTACGCAAAAAAACAGAACCTCCAACCCCTTCTCAAAATGGAAGAAGGAGAAATGCTAATGTAAGGCACTCTAATATATCTATAGAACCATGTCCAAACTCATGGGACAAATAAATTATAGCAAGCAAAATATTCAATAAGGTTAAACACTGATGAGAACCTTGATGGTTGCAAGGATGGTTCATAATAATCCCTCACAAACACAATTGAAGGATCTCTTAGAAAAGTCTCTGAGGGACCCCATAAATATGGGCCAAATCAACTTTCTAATGATAAAGAGGGACATGGAGATTTTATTCAAGGTATAGGGTTGTAGAGTGAATCAAGGGTGAAAATTCATTAAATAGACTAGAAAACAAGAGAAAAATAGTGAAAATGCAATGGGAAATAAATCTACAATTTTTATAAGCTTTTGATGAGGATCCCAAAAAAATTCAAGTTTGGAAATTCTATCATGAAATCCTGGGTTTAGGCCGTAATAAAAAAGGAAATGCAAGATTATTAATAAATGAAGAAAAAAAACACAATATCTTCCTCATAACCAAATTGTGCATTATTTTTTGGGATAGGCGGAATTGAAAATTAGTTCAGAATGGTACTTGCATGAAATGGGGTTGATTCCAATAACTACTGCTATAACCATTAGGTGTACCCATGCTACTCGATAAGAATGACATGGGATTTATTGAGGTTTGAACCAATTAGGTGGTAAGGAGTTCCTTAATAGTGCACCCTATTTCCAATTGATCTATATCTAAGTGGCAATGAAATTGTACAAGTTATGGTTAAAGAATCCAATGTTTTTTCTAGAAAATAATGTCCAAATAACTAAATTCTAATCTCCATACTATGATAGGGAAAAAAGGGCATGTTGGGACTCTTTGAAAGTCTCATTGGAGGAACTTTGATAAGAATATTGAATCATTGTTGAGGAATTTGATCTCATTTTGGATGAAAATGAGAAAGGGTTATTGGTAATGGGAGGGGGGAGGGGGCGGTCGTATAAGAATATTCAATCATTTTTGAGGAATTTAATCCCATTTTGGATGAAGATGAGAGACAATTGTTAGTTGTTTCACCGGGATTGTCAATATATTTGAGGCCCATTCAAAGAGATTGTAGTAGATAATATCTCTAACTATGGTAATTTGATTTAAGAAATATAATGAAATTAACATGGTCAGAGAAAAGGGTGGGTCTACACATTTTACAAGAAAGGTTACATGAATTCCTAGTTTGAGACTTTCCTAGTAGAGCATACCTCCTCAACCTTATTCATTTTCTTTATTTCCATATTTTAGGACAGACCTATGACCTTATTAATTGGAAAAATAAAGGATTTGGGTCCATTTCTAGTGAGATATAATATTTCTTGGGTTGGTTAACAAAAACTCAATACATTGGTTTAGAATATTGGTCCACCTCATTGTAATCTATTTACATCTTATACATGGGACAAATAATAAGATGCTAATAGTAGAAATAAAAAAAATTGTAAGAAAAATAAAAAATAAAATCTAATAGCAGAAATAAAAAGTTTACAAAAGCTTGTGAAGTCAACCCCATGAAGGAGAGTAGAATACTAAATGATTCTCTTTCAACCACATACAAATTTGTATACTCAAATTTAGTTAAACCTTAAGGAGATGAGGGATGTTGGAGACTCAAAGGAAAAATTATATCATTAAGAGGATGGGATATAAATAAAAGTTTCTTCCACTTATATGCTATGGGAAGAGGATGTAGGAATAATATCTCATAAACCACACACAAAAATGTGGAGAGAATTATGGATTTTAAGTAGGTCAAATTTGTTTCATTTGGATGCTTCAACACTTACATTTAATGGTGAATAGAGATAAGCAAGTAGGAGAAAGTGATGAAATTTTGAGAATTGCCACAATAATACAAATTCAAAATTTTCACCTTAAATTTGAGGTTCCTTTAACTTATTTCTTGTGAAATTTTAGTCATAGGGATGAATTTGAGATATACATTACAATGGTGTATATTTCAATTCTATCCAACTGATTACGTAAGATGGGCCAAAACAATAAACACGAATTGATTGTACTTCAAAGGAACAACGTTTTCACCACTTAGGGCATACTTCTTGTTATGAAACCAGCTCACAAAAAGATAGAAAAGATAGATCAACGCCTTAGAATTCAGCCTCTTCGAGGGGGAAACCTCCTTTACATTACACAAATATGAACAATTCTTGGATGATTCAAATGACAAAACCTCCTTTATATATATAGGAGTCTAAGGAGTCACAATATAACCCAGCTGACCTAATAATAATAATATAAAGGCACAAAAATAACAATAGAGGGATTCTATGGGGCACAGTAATAACAATATGGGGACAATAGGGGCACAACAATATTAATAAGGGAGACAACTACAATAGTAATGGGGTAATCACTAATATTATATGGACCTAACATGCCCCTCTCCTTCAAAAAAGCGTTGAATTCTCATCCTCTCATGTGGAATCTTCAGTGGATAAGTTCTTCCACTTGATGAGATACTCTGAAATTGATCGATTTCGTAGCTATCGAGTTCTTGTTTATGTGATTGCTTCTGGTTCCAATAGAATTTTTCCTTCCTCGTCAAGTTCTGGCAATATTGTTTGAACTGGGAGCTTGTCACCTATAACCTTGTTTAA
>APFE031546538.1:222839-245603 GCA_000404065.3 Pinus taeda | reverse complement strand
GTTCAGTGAGTGTCTAGTGTAGTAATTTATAAAACATGTTCTATTGACATCATGTAAAAGCTGAGAAATTTTCAATTTTTGTTAGGTACATAAAATTTAAGGAAATTATGTTATGACTCAACAACGTTGTCTTATGGACTGTATCATATTGTAGGGAAACTTATTTTTTTGTATGCAGATTCCTTTACCTCAAGAATAAATAGTCGTACTTCTCATTTTCAAAATTCAAAATTTATATTTTGACATTAGGTTTGATATTTAACAGTGGATAAGAAAATGGAATTTTTAGGGATAATGATATGTTTGTTTGCAGATTAATATTTTCAAAATCCTCAATGATATTGTTGCAAAGAAAACCCACAGGTTACATGACTTGCCGAGTCGTATTGAAAAAGCTAGTTTTCGTGACTTTGCTCAGGTATGAGCTTTGGTCTTTTGCTTGATGCTTTGTTTGTGCTATGTTTATTCTACTAATTTCTTTATCTCATTCTTTTGAATTTATTTTCTGAGTTGCACCGGTGGATTTCTCCTCCAATAGTTGCACAATTACATATATTATGGTGCTTTGAACCTCTGCAAAGGAATTGATTGCTTTGGTGCACATTTTGTGGGAGAAGTTGTATCCCTCAAGCAATCTATTAGTCTCACCTTGCATAGCTGCATAACTAGAACGTAATTTTTTTTTTGTGAATTGATGTTGAGAAAGTAAATACTTTTATAGAAATATTTTGTGCAGTTTCTCTTTGGAAATTGGTATGCGATACTTATTTCATCACTAGTACTAACTAAACAAAGGTTTTACAGAATAAAAATGAGGGCCTGTTATCGACATGGTTTCTTCCTTTTTGAATGAAGTACATGTAGACTTTAAGGTTGTTTGTTATGATCTTGCATAAGAATTCACTGTAAAGCAAAGACAACATAAGACACAATAAAAGATAACCATATTACTCATCATTGGAATCCCAATTACTAATCCAGAATATCCACTAGGATAGGCCAGTCCAGTCCTCCTTATATTCTATGTGGGTGGTCTACTTAGGATAGGTCAACCCTCTTATATATAATATTTTCTCCTTTTCTTATTGAAATAATTATCCTTTTCTTTTTATCAAAGTTATGTCCTAGGCTAAGTTTAACAAACTGTGGAAATCAATATGAGTTTTCAAAATGGGAATATCGTGTGTTATGCCTCATATTGTATGAGTTTCCACATTATGTTTTTCATAACATTGTTGGAAATTCGTGGCATTGGATTGACTTTGGGGGATACATATTCATGGGGTTGGATTATTTGATGGAGGTATTTGGTTGGGGGAGTCTTCTCTTGGTTGGATGATTGTGCTTGCTGGTTTGGTGGTCTTATCACATTTGCTTGCATTGTTGATCATCCCTTGGTTGCACATTTGATGGTTATGCAGCATGCTATCTCATTATGGTGTTGTTTTGGTATACCTATTTATCTTGGATGTTCTACATCTTGTTCGTGGATGATGATTCTAGCTCCCCAAGGGGTTAGATGATGCTGTTACGACTTGGAAGATAGACGTTTCATGATGTTGTTGGAGCTTCCTAGTGACTTTGGCATGGTGATTTTGTATTATTTGGTGTCAATAGGAGGAGTTTCTACATTGTCTTCTTATGTTGGATGTGTGAATAGGGAGAGATTGATGGGTTAGCATTTTCTATTATCCCCTTCTCTTATGATGTTGATGCTGTTGGATAATGTGTTCACTGTTGTGGTAGTACACTTCTTGTAATGTCCCTTTTCAAATGATGACTTGTGAAGGATGAGTCAGTAGCCTATTTGATTCTTGTAGGCTGTAGTCAGTAAAAAGGGGATCAATTAATTTAATTTTTTTAATGTCATTTTGGTGAAAAAGAAACATGTACAAGTGACATTGAATAATTAATTTAAAAAGGTGTTGTGAAGTGACTATGGAGAAAAAACAAGGAAAACTTTATAAAGTCACTTTTTATTATTTAATTGGGCGGGAAAATGTAAAAAGGTAAAGAAAGGGTCAAAGGGAAAAAAATGTTATAAAATAGAGACCCATGGTATTTTGATGAGCCATGGCATAGACCCATGGTATTCTAATGATAAAAGAGAGATGGGGGCTCACTCTTAGGCATGCCTGATTATTTTCTCAAGTCCATTTGGAGAGCTCTTGTATGATTGTATGTTTGAAGGCGGTACCCATCTATTATGATTGTATGTTTGAAGGTGGGCCTCCCAACCCCAAAGGTATGCCTTTTCATTGGTTTGGTACTTTTGATGGACATTTTTGGGCATGGATTGGTGGGGAGATTCAATAGAAAGAGTGGGCTAGGTCTGTACTCTTGTCTCCTCTGCCCAATTTGATGGTTAGCCTTGTATCCTAGTCCCATGTGATCTCTTTCACTGGCCATTGGCTCTGGGGCTGGCACTACATGGGAAACCCCAATTTTGGTTGCGTGGTCCTGCTTTTCGATACCATATATATCATTCCCTTGCGCTCATTTTAACCCCATTCATCATTTTTCCAACTCGGGTCCACATGTGTCCACTGGGTACACACATGGTTAGCCTCTCCCTCCCCTTGTCCGTGCCTTGGGTTGGGCCTAGAATGATGCCTTGGAAGTTGATGTAGATAAAAAGAAAAGAAAAAGCATAATTTGTCCACTCACAAAAGGAAACGTACCAAAAAATGCAAAAGATGGCCGGGACATACACTACCACGTGGCAAAAGCAAATCATAAGATCTACCCCTTATCTATTGCCATCACCCTAGTTCCTATGGGCCCTAGATGAGCCCTCTCCACATTAAATGATTGTCCTAAACCCTGGTGGGAAATGAAATGCCCCGTTTTAAAGGGGGTACTTATTGCTATAGACCTCACATCATGCTCTCATCCCCTAGAGCCCCGAGGAGTTATGAAGAAAAATCAATAAAAAGGCAAATGGTATATGAAGAAGAGTGGAAAAACAAAGGCCAGTGCAACTTATGTACCACGATTGCTCCCTCCTACACTCATACACTAAAATGTGGGCTTCCCTTATTATAGCTACCCTTGTACCGTAACATGTGGCTTGGAGTTTTCCTTTGATCCCTAATCCATCTCATCATTATATCATATGCCACCTCCTATTTGATGGACTACCATGTACATGTCACCCCACTCCAAAGGCTAAAAGCCTGAAACCACCTAATAGGGTCCTTGTTAACCCTCTTATTGAGCTTGGAGACACTTGTATATGCCAAAGGCCACTATGGAAGGGCGTCCCACCATGAAGTGCCCCATTGATTCCATGATTTGTAAATACTTTTACTTGATTATTCTAAAGAGTTGTTGTATTGGAGGGCAAGGGTACGCATTGGATGTTATGCAGGATTACAGGTGGGTCTCCATTTGGGTTTGATCACCCTATACGAGATCCTAGCCCTCCAGAGGGCCACAGGGGCACTTGTAGGGTGGGTGTTGAGAGCCATGGGCCTCCACCATAGCATAGATTACTTCATGGATCAACAACGCCACTCTTTGATTGCTCGTGTTCCACCTTTTTGGATCAAAATGATGCATCTGGTTCATTATGCCCAACCGACTCCACACTTGCCCCATACACTTGGCAGATGATCCAGGGTCTAGAGGATGTCTCTCACTGCAGTGGGAGGGCTTATGTTATATCTATGTTATGTTGTTGAGCTATTTGGTGGGCTTTTCACAAAAAGTAGTGTTATTATGCACATTAATTTATTTTACGGTCCAAATTAGGCCATTCAAATCCCTTAGAGGATTGTATAAATAGAAGAGAGACATTCTCTTTCATTCATCATCACTTGGATTCGATTAGTATCTCTTGAGAGATTTTCACACTTTTTGTTGGGTAAACATTTTGGAGCTTTCTTGATGCACTATGATGTTTGGATTTTTGCTATTGTCTTTGGAGCTTCTTTCTAATGCAAAGTTGATGAATTGATATACACTCTCCCTCTCATGTAAGTTGAATTTTGATGCTATTCTTGTTATTTTATTGGTTAACTACATGTTATGATTATCAATATTCTTGTATGGGTTAAAGTAAATGCGAAATTCTTCTGGGAACCTTAAATAAGTGATTTAATGCATGCATTGTACTTAAAGAAAGAGGGTGAATGTTCCTAGAGGCACCTCTTAGGTTGAAAGACCTCGAAACTTCATCTCTTTGGAAAATTTGAAGTATAAATCCGTATTGACCTAGTTGCTGCTCTTGGAGAGGCTAGCAAAGATCAATTAAGGCTCCTTAGCACACAAAAATTCTCTATCTATATGTATCTTGACTCCCTTAAGCCCAAGCAATAAGGCACTGATCCTCATATCCATTTGGTGGTCAAATGTCCCTCTCTTTCATTCACTTTTCCCAATTCTAGGCCTAACCCCATAAGGTCTCCTAGGGCATCACACAAAATATTTTGTAGCTATCCAAACACCTTGAAAATTGGTCCACAACTGCACTAGGGTCTTCTCGAGGGGTCCTCGAAATTTGAGCACAATCCGACAGTGGAATCTCGAAATATTGCAAGCCCTAGCTCAAGGATCATTTCTCTCCCTATGCTGATTTTGGCTTAGTGTCCTCACTTGGATCATTGCATTCAAATTTCAAAAGAAAATTAGTTCTTTGATCCTATTCTCTTCCCTAATTAAGTCAAGCCCCTGTTTGGCTGATCAAATCCATACCCTTGACCTAGTTTGGGTCCACCTGGGTTCTCTATGGTCCCGCAACTTTATAACTCAAATTCCACAAAGATTACATAGAATCCATTTCTCCATAAGGATCCTTAATTCTAGGAAACCCCCTTGTCAAGGCATATCCTCTAACCCTAGGCCAAGGTATCCTAATAGCCCTTCTTAAAGAGCCCATCACCTTGCTTCTCAAGCAATTAAGCTATTTAATTGAGTCTCTCTTGTGAATAGGCTTTAGGAATCACTCCTTATCCGATCATTGATCCATTCATCATTGTTATTCCTCTTATATTGGGTCTCCTCCCATTGGTGAAAGTCCACAAAAACCAGGGAGCCTTAGTTGAGGTGACATTGGGCTATCACTCCATTGTTGCCCCTTGATCAAGTAGTTGCTCTATAGGATCCCCTCCTAGGACCCCTGCTAGTTTGAACGGTAACAAGGACCATACGACCAAAATCGTGGTTTCCCAAGCAATGCCCTTCCTGAAACCATAGGTCAATAGGGGAGATCCCACGTGACTAGGATTGAGGATTAACCCCCCATTTAGGGTGAGGGAACAAAACCACATTCAAAGCCCTTCCTTTTTCCAAGTCATCCAACAATCCTTGCCCAAGATGCCCAAGAAAAACAAGCATGGGCACCCAATTGCACAATGAAAAACACACGTTTTGGGTTGGATTGCCCACCTTCTAACATATGCTCTTGACAAATGGGCGAGGGGATATATGTCTGATTGAGGGAGTGGAGATCAAATGGCACAATGTATTGGCTACATTGATGGCTGTCAGGGGTTGCGGCTGAAGAGATAACTAGGACAAAATTTCTCATATGGGGTCACCCTCTTTTGGTGGGTCGCAGGTCCTTTACTCGACACTTGTTGCCCTGATTCAATGGGGCAATCTGGAAATAAGAAGTGATGCTTTTGAGAATTGCTGGCCAAGATGGGGCAATCAAGCAATTGGGATCTTTGTCTGAGCACCTCTCTGATGAAGAATGCAAGATATATCTTATTGGGCCAGTGAAAAAAGTGGAGGGGAACATGTTAGTCTGTATAAAGGTTGTGGCAATGACATTCATTGAAGGAGATTGATCATTGGGCAGCTGAAAAATATTCAAAACCTAAAATCTGCATTTAATTATTGTTTTCCTGCATAAAAATAGCAACAATAGGTTGCTATTCAGCTCTACTTTTACAAAGTAATTAACAGTATTAATCATTATTTTGCATTTGTTTGCAAGCCAATTCATGCCTAGCTTTTCATGCATTAATTTTGGCGTGTTTCCAGCAGTTTTTGAGTGATTGATGTTCATTATCCAACACACATTTAATGCAGAACAATAGGAAGTTATCATCCATTTAAAGCATACACTTAGCCATTTATTGTATACATTTGTTTTCTTGATTTGTCTTCTGTGTGCCTGTTTATTTGCTTGCTTTTTTAGATCTGATTCATTTCTGAACAACAGTTTCCTTTGTTGGTTTTAGGTTATATTTACAACTTTATTCAATAGTTGATACGTTAGACTAATCAGGGAAGCCTTCAATGTGGTTGGAAAAGCACCAACCTAAAGTGAAATAGGTTCAGAGCGAGGTGACATTGGCCCTGCGCCTATTAGTTATCTGAACTCCTTTATTCTTTGCAAGGAGGAATTTCTGGGTGATAACATTACACAGTGTGATCTGTGTAATGTTGAATTAACCTCACAGTGTATCCATGAACTATCAATGCTGAATGAGGAACTTCTAACAAGTTCTTGCCATAATGTATCCATGAAACTTTGCAGCTGTTTCCCCAATATAACTTCTGAATAAATTCATTTTGTTTGCTAAGTTCTAACACAATGTATAGTATATATTATGTGTACTCTGTAATAATAACAATAATATGTATATATATTATACATTTTATATACCAACTGTGTTTGATACAACATTTGTATCCATACCGATATCCATATGCTGGCTGAAACATATACCCATAATTTCTTAGGCAAATTTCTCCTTTGTTGGATAAATAAACTTAGATTCGCAAAAAAATGAATATAAGGTAAGACAAAGAGAAGTTTTTGGATCATGGCTTAAAGATAGGCATTGAACAATTATTTGTAGTTGGTGTAAGGCTACCAGCCTAGATCCATCTTAACTCTGAATCTATCAAGCACTGAGAGGGATCAAATCTCTGGAGGTGTAAATCTATTTTTGACTGTAGGAAAGGTTTTCACCTAAAAGATTGGATCCCTCTCAGGACTTGATAGATCTAGGGTTAAGATGGATCTAGGCTGGTTTATAATAAATTACAAATTGTTATAATGTTCTAAGTGAAAAAATAGTCTTAGTTTCCTTTTATTTTTCTTAGATCACAACCATATAATAAATGAATTCTACTATTGTAATATTTTATTTTTGAAATTCCATTTGCTATTTTTAGTTCTAGTTTTAGTCAATAGAATGTTCATAGGAGTAGAAGAGATTTTAAACTTTTCATTCTTTTTCTACTTAAAGGTAAATAAATGCTTAAAGACATATTCTCTTAGTAATAGTAAGACTTGAATCTTTTCATTATTCTCTTTTGTGTGACTTCTAATTTTATTACTATTATTTTTAATTGAGCCTATTTTATTTTTCTTATTACTTTTTTAATTGAGCTGACACTATGTTTTTTTGATCTAATGCTTCACTACAACATAACCCCCATACTGGGTTGTAGAGCATTTCTGGACACAACAATGTTGAGTTTGTGTGATACTTTGTTTCATATATTATTTTCGAATGGTCTAGAATAAATTTTGTGGTATTGTACTAAATAAATTGATTTGAAGCTATCTTAGAAACTCTGTTTATTACTTATTTTCATATTTTGTATTGTACGAGAACCTTATAATATGGAAGGAATCCATTTTATTGCTCCATTATCAAGAATTTCTCTTGTATAAAGATTCACAATACTCTTTAGAATGGTTATAGGAAACATATTCTGATGATGAATCAATTTTATTCATATTCTTGTTTTAATTTATTATTGCTTATTTTTAACAAACAATAATTGTGCTTTCTCAGTCGATGCAATAAATACCAGTGTTGCACTAATCGCGAATTTATCGCGATAAAATCGTAAAGTCACGATTTTTTAAATTTCGCAATATAATCTGCCGATAAAAAACAAAATTTTATTTTTTGCCCGATTTTTATGAAAAAATCGCGAAAAAAAGATAAAAAAAATAATTTTTTATGAGGGGGAGGAGGTGACCCAAGCTACCCCTATCACCAGTAGAGGACATGGTCTACCTCCTATAGCTCCTAGTTCTTCAGCTTCTAGAGCACAGCAGAGTCTACTGCCAACTCCACCGACATCTACATCTAGAGGGGCAAAGGAAATCAGTACTATTAGACTTTATTTATTTGGTTCATTTCATTGTAAATGACATTGTGACTCATGATATGAGATACATAATTATATTTTTTGTTGATATTTTGAGGCTGAGTTGGGAGTCATGAGTCAGGACTTACTATTCAAGACATGATTCACAGTTCACTGTTATGTGTGATGTGGCATTAGAATGATATTAAACATCTTATATATTAGTTCTTTTATCATATTTATGTGTCAATGTATTTATTTTATGTTGTAGATGCTTTAGATATTCAAAAAATTGAAAAAAATGAATATTTTTGTATGTTACGATTTTTTCCCGATTTTTACCGATTTTTCCCCATTTTTACGATTTTTTCCGATTTTTTCTCCGCGCCGATTTAATCCTGATAACGATTGGTGCAACATTGATAAATACATACACATATATATTAAGGACCATTTTTGGAGGTTTGGATGGCAAACTTATATGAAAATCTTAGTTTTGAAATTTGAATATCCTTATGAAATCACCATTTATTGTCTGTTTGTGTTGTAGTTGGATGAGCGATATACATTAGCAAAGGCGTCACATAAATTAGCTGTTTTCTCACAGGTTTGTGTCTTACACACTAAAGTCAATTATTATATAGAGTTAATGTTAACAATCTAATGCCAAAGATGGTAGAACGGTATAAGAAGAGTTACGAGATTTATTTTTGAGAATTAGAATGCTGTGAGTAATTCATAATTCTTATATCCTAAGGGAGCACCCACCTTTACTGGATAAAAACAAACTTTCTTTCCACAGAAAAAGGTGATAAATTTTTTCAAGTACTAGCATTTTCTATTCATGAACAGAAACGCTCTGGTTTCACATAAAACCATAGTTCCATCCACAGAAACTAATACTGAAGTATTCTAAAGTCAACAAGTTTCCCTTCTGTAAGCAAAAGCTCCCTTCTTCACTATAATTAGCCACCTTGTATCCTAAAACAATGTGATTCCCAACCAAAACGTCTATTTATCTAGGATAAAATTTTCCTTTTCTGCTTACGACTGCTAGCTTCATTTAGCATATGTAGTGCCTTCTTCCAGTTATTCCTACATTAAATTTAGTAAAAAGGGGAAACACCCATTTCCACTTATAACAATGAAAACGTCAAACCAAGAACACCATTTTTTTTGAAAAATACATTCTTATATTTACAGAAAACTATTAACAAAAAGAAGTACAAAAAGTGGAAGGAATATATTGTTGAAATTCTAGTGATGCAAAGATTATAATAGTTTTTCACAATTTGATTACTACTTGTATTGATACAAACAGTTCCTTCTTTATCCTTTAATCAACAAGTAGCTATATATGAAAAACTTCAACTAATAATCTTCAACAAGAGCAGTAAATAGAGATCACAGTAGACAATGAACAATAGACAATAAACAAGAGACAAGAGACACAAAGATTAGGCTCTCAGCCAGGGCATACCCAGAAGGGGAAAACCCAAAATTCTTTCCTTATGAGAGAGAGATTCTGTCCATCAATAGTACATCTGAATGTTTCAACAAATCCAAAATAATCAACAATGAGATACCCAATCAATGTCTGCACAAATAAACAGAGAGATTCCCAATTCTAGGCCTAATGTTGAGTCATGCACTTCCTGACTTAACAATACTATTGTTTCACAAGAACTGATTTTTAGAAACAAATGGCTGGACATCAGGGTGGTCTGACACTAGTACGAGTTAAGGCTCATATTTTGTGGAATCATCAGTACAAGAGATGTATTGGTCGACATTTTATTTGTTTTTTCCCTTAAAGAAACTGAAAAATATCGTTTCACTTTAAAATGGTTATATTGCTCTTCATGTGGCTTGTAGGTTCAATATAAGAATTTTCAATCTCTAGAGGATAGTGAAATGATTATCTTTCCAGTTTACCTACATTGTGTGCTTTAAAGGTTCTATAGTCTTTGCGGTCTATTGAATGCTAATAGGATTTTCTTTCCATATTTTTGATATTTTATTTCCCATTTTACTGAGTGCCTGTGTCAGTCAAACCTTTTGTCTCTTGCTAATCTGAATCTACTGCAAATGACTGGTACTAAAAGACTTGCATGTTATGCATGTGCAGGGAATACTAGCAATGTCAAAAACATTCATTGGGGTTATTGAGTTGGTATGCTTACATTCTCTTAATGGATATTGCATTATTTCCCCTTTTTTGTTTATTACTTAAATTCTCTTCTTCAACTTTGTTTATTCTATATCTTATGCTTCAGAAGATGAAGGTGATGAAAACCTGCATCCATAAGACAAGGGAGGATGGAAAGCTAGAAATTTTGTTAGCATAACATTAGATGATTGAACAGAAGGATGATATGTGCATATAGGTTAGAGAATATTGCATAGAGTCGTTCTTTGTGTTAACATCTGGTATATGGTTGTTGTTCATCCTTGTGACCTTTTACCAGTTTTATCATCAGTTCTTAAAGTCTCTTCTCATAAGCATTAAGTTGAAATTGAGCATTGCATTCTCTGAGATAGTAATTTTTGTTAGAAATAGTCATTAGAGGTATTGACTGAGGAGCATATTATATTTTGGAACCTAGAATATTGTTAGATAAGAGGCTGGTATTGTTGTATGTTTAGTGATTAAATGAGATAGTTCTACACTTATTTTCTATGTCTATAAGTGATCTGTTACTCTTTTCTTCCGGCAGACACTTTGCTATAATCCAGGTTCTTGGAGGATCTATAAAGAGAGCACATCGAGTCTAGACCTAGGTTGCAAGAACTGCAAAATAGTTAAAGTCCAGGGAACATAAATTTGCAGGTTTCACTAGAATAAACATTTCAGGGTTTTCTTAGTTTTTTTTTTTAATTTTAAATATATATAAAAGGATAATTGAATTTGTATTTTTTTTTCAAATCTTTAAAACTTGTACTAGTATATACACATATCATCCTCCATATTCATATTGAAACTGGGCCATCCTCCATCCTCCAATGCAATTATTAAAATCCTAGATGTTCACTCTTTAGTTTATAGATGATAATCAGTTCACTAATAGACTAATATTCTGATACCATCTTATCAATTGGCTCTTCTTGAGTGAGAGCCAAAACCACTGCTTTGACCAGGATCAATAGTAGGAAGACTGTGGCTATAACATAACCAAGACTTGTTAGTTCTCATGTCAGCAGGGGTGCATACAGATGTTCACCACCACTGTAAGCCCTGTGAAAATTTCAATACTGAAATTCTATTGCAGCAACTGGAATTAATTCTCCTAACTGTAAATTAATTATGCAGTTTATTGCTACGGAAACAACGAATTAATCACATTGCAATCTTCCCAAATAAATTTCTGTGGAAGATAAACTAGAAACTAAGAAAATATTGGCACACAAAAAAAAAATATAACACCGATATTTTTGGACAAAAGTCCCCACAAAAACCCAATGTGGGAAATAGGTGCAGCAGTTGAGGGTTTTTATTATTAAGTAGCAGTGAGAAAATTTTAAGTACAATAACTGTTGCCAAACTGGCGAATCTACCCAAAAGAAATACTGGCAAAAATATACTAAGGGATTTTACCCTCTTTCTGATCAAATCCCCACACTGTCTGATCTCCGAAAAGCTAGCCTTCCAAACTGGCCTGTGTAGGCTCTGCGTCACCCCTGTGCTACCTGCCAAACGATCTGATTGAATCAACTGCCAATCTGGCTGTCCTGCTTGTTATTGACTGGGAAAATTCTTCTCCGACCTTCTAGAAAATCTTCCCGGTCTCTGGAACTGAAGACGTCCTCCCTTTCAACTGAATCGAACTGCTCACTTGAGGCTTTGCACTGCTTCTACGCAGCCTCTTGGAGAATATTTTCGGCCTCCTCTCCCTGACTCTTTGGAATTGGAAAACTTCCTTTGGACTCACTGTCTCTACCCCTCTTTGTCTTTGCATCTCCTCTCTGGCTCAAACTCTTTGAACAGAATGCCATTTCTCTCTGGAAAGTCGAATTGCCCAAGGAATCGATCTCAAGTGTGTTCCTCCATCTATCCATCGACCTCTTCTTATAGTCTCCATTTGGGACTCCAACGACTAAGATTAAAACTTAATCAATGACTAAGATCATTTCTTAGTCGATCCGTGTGAGTTTCTAGAGAAATTTCACCTTCCTCAATTAATTGCTATTAATTAAGCAATTTCCCTAAGTTAGACTTAGGAAAAATGTAATTACTGATTAATTAACTTAATTAAGGCATTTCTTGGTGGATTTTCCTAAAATCTTTTATGGGTTTTGGAGTCCTAGTGTTTCTTAGCCTCTTTGACAACTTTTGAGACTAGAACAACATTCGATGTTACAAAAACTAACACTCCCTCTTAGCGAGGAAGGTGTTCTAGTGTCGTACTGCTACAACACCTTGTCTCTACATCATCCTCTATACATTGCTGATGTTTGGCCACTGTGACTGCTTGCCACTGCCCACCAAATTTTGTGCAACTCTGATGCTACATCTGTGCTATTGCTGACACTGTTATACTGCAATTACTACAACTGAGAAACATCCAAAATACTAAATCAACTGTGTCTTGTGCTACATCTATCTCTTGAGTCTTGATTGCTACTAGCCATTGTGCTATCTACTGGGAAATCTGCGTTGCTGCTAACTCTGCTACTAAGCATCCTACTCTGCTATCAACGCTGCTCTGCACTCCCTAGTATCTGACTGCTACTAGTCTACAACTCACTCTGGAATCTGACTGCATCAACTGACACTAATCCATCTTGCCACTGAATACTGTGGGCCCCTATAGCAAGGTAATGATCCAAGAGGAAACATCTTCGATGCTTACCTCAGTGGAGCCACACAAATCTTTGCGCAACTCTGGGACTATAGTTCCATATTGTCCCACCTCACTCCTGGAGGTATCGCTGCAAACATGGCAAAGTCTTCATCCAACTTGGAGGACAATTTGTCTATCTCTGCGAATGCTGCCACTTGGTCTTGCTTCTCCTGCTTGTCTTTCTTCATTTGAGGACACAGTACTGTAGTGTCCAAACTCGCCACGCCTGAAGCACTTGACCTTAGATAGATCCTGATTAATTAACTTAATTAAAGCATTTCTAGGTGGATTTTCTTGAAACCTTTTTTGGGTTTTGGAGTCCTAGTGTTTCTTAGCCTCTTTGACAACTGTCGAGACTAGAACACCATTTGATGCTACAAAAACTAACAAGCCCAAAGTGACAAGTCAAAAACATTGCCAAGGCCCAAAACCATGGGAGGCCATATGTCAGGTGTCCTAGACCTTGTGTTTGGTCGAATCATGGCCAGTGCCTTTGGGTTCATATCTAGCTCCTTTCATCTTGATAGGATTGGATGGCCTTGGATGGGGTTACTTGAGGACTCATGCTTCTATGGGAGCCTGCTTTTGTAGAGGTGATCACTGATGTATTCTGTTTTAGTTTAAAACATTTTACTTGGATTTTCAAGTTTCATTTCAAAATAGCAAATTAATTAATTTTGGATTGATTAAAATTGAATAATATTTAGCCAAGGTTGTGATACAGTTAATTTGGATTATTTTACTTATCTTTCACCCTTGTATCAAATTATTTTGCTGCAAATCTGAGCATTTTAGTGGCTGTGACAAGAAAAATATGCAAGTATTTCAAGCTTTCCTGCACATACGAAGTAAACAGATTTGGAATCTTGCATTTGAGACACTATTACACTTTATCACTTTAGAGAAAAGAAGGAATTTTTAAGCTGTTTTTATTGAATATTTGTTGTTGGAAATTTTCTGGCTTTAGTATCTAATGGATCTTGATCCCAAGTTTGCAAAAATATGATTTTCTGATTGGTTGAAATTGATACTTTTAGCTGTCCAAAGCTTGTAAGTGGTCTTCTAACATCTATATTTCGACTTCCAGCCTCCCCACCCTAAGATCATTAATGGAGGAGTGCTTTGGTACTTGTTGGGTAGTTTGTTTAAGTAAAACCAGTTTCTGTCCCAACAATTTACTGCATATTTCAGAGTTTGGAGTTGCAGGGCAGCAAAATGATATGCTCTATGACCCATATAAGCACCCATATAAGCAGTAACCCAAACTTAAAAGCAACTGCACAACTGGTTAGCATATTTCTTCTACATTGATTTCAAATACTTATATGCCATATTTAATTTTGTCTAGTGCAATGTTTTCCTGGTTTTAATTGCCTGTTGCATATTTATACATAGAAACCAGCAGGATATCCCCATAATAAACCTATCCACCTCATCCTTGACTCCATATTACTTGGGTTGATGGAGATATTTTGTGGGAATCCTTCCTTGGCCTCTTAGGAGGAAGTTGGGCCTAAAGAGAAAGGGTTTGGACCAAGGTGACAGTGGTCCCTTACCCTATGTAAATAATGTGGTAATGAAAGGGAGAAGGCTTCATGGTCAAGTGCCATGGTCATAGGGACCAGCTGATGTGGTAATGAAAGGGAGAAGGCTTCATGGCCAAGTGCCATGGTCATAGGGACCAGCTGATGTGGTCATGAAAGGGAGAAGGCTTCATGGCCAAGTGCCATGGTCATAGGACCAGCTGATGGGGGTGTCCACAGCTTGAGTGTGTAGATGTAAAGGTCGGAGTAATCATGGATGCATGAGTTACCCGATCAACTTGATTTTTCGACCCCTCTTGTGTGCCTTTTACTTCTTGATTATTCCTTTTATTACCACATATAGCTCAAGGGTTAGAGCTTTCTCTTTATGATATTAACAGTTTTATTACCCCCTTAAGATGACTCGGTTTATCGCTCATTGGGGTTGGGACATGTAAGGGTTCCTTTTGATGTGAAAGAGCATCATTTGCTCACGAACTGGGTGATGGCCATATGAGGTGGGTATAGCTCATGCTAGGCTTTTGCCCATGTGCTAATCTTATGTCCTGATCATCTGCTACATTTTGATTTTCCTTCTTTTGTTTTGTTTGGCCATGACATGCTTTGACTTTTCTTTTAATTGCATCAACCTCTAGGGCAATGTTTTCTAGCCCTACTCAAGGAGTGAACATATGGGGGTGCCAAATTCTGATAAACCAATGATAAGTTAGACCCAAAGAGTGGAGGTGAGATGTAACATTCCCTCTAAATAAAATTTTGCTAAAGTAAATTATGAAATTTTGCAATTTTGGATGATGAATCATTTTTGGCCAAAAACTTTAGTAAAAGTGGGTGTCGCATCAAATTAATTTTTGGTAAAAAATGAGGCTGCAAACATTAGAGCTAAGGGAAAAATCTATTGCAAAGTGGAATGTGGGGACCACTTGAAGAGGGAATTTGAACTCCCTTGAGGAATTCGACTTGGAGGGAATAAGGAGAGAGAAGGAGGTCGAATTTTGGAGCCCACTAGGGGGAAGGAAGAGCAACAATTATAAATAGAATGGGAGGCCTCCATTTTCGAGCTTTTTGCCATTTGCTGATTGAACGCTAGTTTGCTGGAGCTGCTCAGCCAAGTCAACTCATGCTGCTTAGCACGAGAGGTTTCCAAGCGAGAATCTCACCTCCCTTAGTGGACTTCGAGTGCCACTCGATGGGAGTTCATCTTTATTATTGTAGAGCTTTTCCAGAGTTAATTGCTAGGAAATTCATCCCAATTTCTGAGCAGACTGGGCACATGAGAAGAATTCACACTCTTTGGGAGAGGTAGCTACAATGCAAATCTAGTTTCGGGAATTCGAGGAGTTTCTCTCTTGGAGTTTTGCCAGAGGATTGCGGGAATTTGCAAGCCAGACTTGGGGATGATTTTGAGGGCATAATTATGCATTTCTTGGGCCTGTGCAGAGCTGGAGAAACAAGAAAATTGGGGAGTTTGGGGAGCCAGTATAATTTTGGGTTTCTTGCTGGAGAATTTACCTATCATCTGGGACACTTGTAATTTCTCAGCGGTTGGTGGGGAGGTTTTCAGTTATTTTCTAGCAGTGGTTTCCTTGTGGGATGCATAGCCAGTGGACTAGGGAATTTACACTTTTTAGGGTTTGCTGGACTAGTTGGATTTTAGCTTGAGAGTTTTTTGAGTTTTGATGGAGTTGGCATGGGGAGCCCATAGCTAAAATTTGAGAATTTTTGGAGTTGTATAGAGGGTAGAAACAACATTTCACCTACATCAGCAACAATAACATGAAGTTTATGGGCCAGCATAGAATTTTGAGAGGAGATTACCTAGCACTTGGGCTTCACTAATTTCACTTGGGTTTTGCCTTGCTTGTTGTAGCAAACCTAGGTTCCTCTATTCCTATTTATTTGTGCTCAATCCTTCTCAAGAAATAAAATGGCTCAATTAGTTTGGTGTTAATTTTGGTGTAAACTGATATTTTTGCATGTGTGTTCATTTTGGGTTTGCATGTTCATGATTTTGATTTGATTATCACCTAATATTACCATTACCAATATTGCAATGGTATCAGAGCAGTGATTTGGCTAGTTGTGGGCGAGAACTTCTTATGTGACCCCAAAAGACAAGCATAATATAACTTACTGGAGGCATAGGCATTGAAGCAGAGAGAGAGAATTGGAGATAAGCCTAGATCTGGAAGTTCTTGAGCAGGGGGTAGAAGAGACAAGCATGGGGGTTACTAGTAAGGAGGACGCAACCTTTCAAATCCTTTTGAAGGTTCTGAATGAGATGGCACAGGGGCAAAAGGAAATGTTGGCGGAGATAAAACAATAGAATCGTAATAGGGGCAGCCATGGGGAGTTCATTGCAAGAGAGGGTTCAGGCACATGCCATCATGTTGACAGTACCAATCCTACGAGCCATACCCACATTTATAGTGGACCACCGAGATCTACTATGCCCACGTTTCTGACTGTAGGAGCTGGAGGACAGACATATATGGATGAGATGCCCTTAGGGGATTATTGCTGCGCATATCAGTTTATGGGGGTAGAATTTTTGGTAAAGTTTGGCAGCTTAGGGATGAATTTCTCTTAGAAGAAATCATATCTTTCAATTTTGTTTGAATAAAATTTCATTTCTGATAATTCTAATATGACTTTCCAAAAATAATAAGTCACATCTCAATTTGGAACTGACTTTCCAAAAATAGAAAGTCATGTCTAAATGATTAAGGATGATCTTGACATATGGAATCCACTTTAAAATCAAATCCATCATGATTATACAAGTCAAGAATTAATATATTTATCCTTATTAGTATTATTATTGTTATGATACTATTATTTATGAAATAGTCTAAAGTCATTCACCTTTAGTGGATTAGTAAAAACAAATTCTCTCGTGGAATAAGTAAATTAAATTCAGAATTTCTCTTGGAATAAAATAGTAACTCCACAGTTAAGAGAATGTAACTTTCCCTCAATAATTCAATGTATGGCAAAAATGTAACTCCTCATTAAATGCACTTGTAAACTCCTTCATTCAATTCGAGTTGTAACTCTCACCAAATATTCTCTCATGTTGAAGTGAAACTCTCTCTCTTCCTAATTCAAATTGTAACTCCTCAAGACAAGTGTAAGTCTCTCTCTATTCGTGGGATGAGTTACACATCTCCTCAAGTAACTCCTACCTCATGGAATTCGATTCTCCTATTATTGGCTCAAGGCATGAATTCATTTTGTAACTCCTCTCCTTTCTCATCTATTTAAGCAAGAGCAAGTGAGAGTTGAGAGTAGCATGTTCATTGTGAAGAAAAAGAGCTAGTGTTGAGTGTGTGCAAGAGAAGTGTGAGAGCAAGTGAAGAGAAGAGCAAGGGAAGAGTTGGAGCAATTGTGAAGGATAAGATCTGATTAAGAGAAGGAGATCTTCAAGCAAAGAGAAAGAGCACTTTAGTTGCAAGTTGATCAGACATTAGTGACTTTATTCATTCTCCTCTCTCTCTGTGTACTTTGCTGAACAATTGAAGAAATCTAATAGAAGAAGAATCATTTGGGTATTCCCCTTGTGGGTTTTGCCTTGGTCATTGGACCTGTTGACCACTACATGTCAACGACCCATAGCAGTACACCCCCTTTTTCGCAAAAGGGATAGTGCCTGATCGACGTGTCCATGCCATTCAACTATCATCATCAACTTAATTATCATGTTATAATGTGAACCCATTCTGCATGTGTATAATGTAAATAATCTCAATAGATCTGTGTCGTGTATGTAATTGCCTAGGTAAACCTACTTTTCTAGTGATGATCTACATTCCGGGAGGTTTTTTGTGTCACCGATCCATTCTCAAATGATCAACAGAGTTTTCCTTCAGCCTTACCCCAAAGCCGGAATGGATTTTGTCACTGGGATCTTAGGCGAGTCCTAGTGTTCTAGAGCGAGTCTATGTAAAAGTAATTTGGGAATAATCCTGACTATTTGGTTAGGTTATTTTATTACAAATTGCTTGGTCTGTTGGATTATACTTGTGTTGCAGAAATGGGTAGTCTGTGAGGGTCTATCACAAATGGGGTTTCCCCCTTGAGATGTAAAAAATATGAAAATTGTGATGTAAAGTGTCTTGAGGGTTGGAAAAATAATTTATCCCCTCATAGGTTAATTAATTAAATTTTCTGGCTAAAAATTAATTAAAATCCTAAGCTAGAAATTTAATTAATTCTAGGTTCTAGGTAAATTTAAATTTTCCAAAGGCAAAATTCGTTGGTCCTTAAAATTTAAATTTTAATAAGTCTCGGGACTAAGGTAAATTAATTATTTTGCTAAATTTTAAGCCTTTAGCCCCTGGGGGTTAGTCAAAGTCAAATTTTTGAGGAAATTAACTCAAAATTTTAATTTTTGAGCTAATTAAAATGCATTTAATTGAAAACTTCGAATTTCCTCAAGAATTTAATATTTTGATGGAGGAGATTAAAAGAATTTTTAATTCTCATCGATGGTCGAGATTGATTTGACAAGGATCACTTGAACTAGCTGTTGAAAGATTTATCTTTAAATATGAGGTCATTTGTCAGTTGATCCATCCGATCTTTTGATCGTGTGCTAAGCGAAAAGCTCGTGTAAACTTTTTTGGATAATAAAGAAAGACTTTGGGGTTAATTTTCGCCGATGTTACTCTTCATGGAAATACTGTAAGATGTGTCGTTTTTCATGCGTAATTTTTTTTTAGCCATTGATTATAGCTTCTGAAGAGTGATTTGAGTACATGCATCTTGCACAGTTGCTGGGGTTTGAATAATAATCTAAATTCTGAACGTAATAGCAGGTATCTCTATTTGTCTGAGTTTTATTATTGTTTTCTCTCTCTATGTTGATGGTTGGATTGAGTTTTGGAGGAATGTCTTGATTTTTAGATCATCGGGTGTTCGGGGATTTTAGTTGGACCAACCAATTCTTGATCCGTGTTTTTTGAAGAGCCCAACTTAATTTGATCCCGGGCTTATCATAAGATATGTATATATATTTTTTATGGGTGATGCATGAAGGGTTTTGAGCTCAACAACTCCTTTAAACTTTAAAATTTTTAATTTTTTTATGTGCGAAATTGATAAATTTGGCTTGTGAGGGCCTTAGATCATCAGATCTGGGAGGGGAGATGGACTCACACTTGCCAGATCTGGTAGCTCTGCTATTCCTGTACATAGATTTGTAATTATTTTTGGTTTTCTGACTTGAGTTTTCCTGGATTTTTGTATATATCATTTGGGTGTTTTACTGTTGTCTTGCAGCAATAGATCTGAAGAAGAAAACTATGTAGAGTCCAGATCTAGGCCCTGGAGGGTAAGATCTGGATCTCTGGGGTTCATCAACATCATTTTTGCGGGGACCATATCTAGACATTGCAGTCCAAGTGTTTAAATTTAAATTTTGGAAGATTTTTTTAAGGATTTCACTGGTAAATTTTAAACAGAAATATAACATCTTAATCTGGAAAATTCTGGGTTTTATTGGGCAACATTTTTCTTTCTGTCTGCTGACTGGGGTTTTTGTTTTGCAGTCTTGCTGAAGAAATTTCGAATTTTTTCAAGGCCCATAGGCTTTTGTTGCTTCCTGCATTCTCTTCGAATTTGCAAACCCCAACGTTGCTGCCATTTCTCTCTGTGTTTTCCTCAAACCTCCACTGCATCTACTACTGCCTCCATGCACTATCCCTTGCTCATCGCTGTCATTTCCGCAGTTGCCTAAACCCTGCATCGTAACTCCCATTTTCTCTTCACCTCACTGCATTTCCCTACTTGTAGTAGCCACAAACCCTCTCCCGCAGCCTTTCCACCCTCAATGTTGCAGTCTCACCCCTTCCTCGCTGCCTTGATTTCCATGTACATCTCTGCTTCTTTCTGCTGGCCGTATCACCTCCGTTCCCTCCATCCCACCTTGCTGCCTAACTTGCAATTCCGTCGGTCCTCATTTCCCTTGACCTGCATCTTCAAGTGCTGCTCCAACCTGCTTCCCTTCCTCTCTAGCCCCATCCATTCATTCATCCGCTGACCTATTCTCCTATCCGCAACCCATTGTCTTCAACGCAGCACCATCCATCAACTTGCACATTAAACAAACTCCGTTGCCATCAAACCCTTGCCGCAACCACAATCCTCATTCCGTCAACATGCTTTAATCCGCCGTCGAGTCTCTTTCCTCCTGCCATCGAGCCCTGCACACACATACCATACACATTCGATTTGTTTTGATTTAGTTTAGTTTAGTTTCTTTTATTTTTCTTTTTCCTTTAAAAAAAAAGCATATTCAAACAAATAAAAAAATTTAGAATTCGATTTTTTTAAGCTCATTTTTTTTTTTTTAATTTTTCTTTTTATTTTGATTTTACTTTTTGTTTTCTTTTTACATTTTTTGATTTTCATTAAACTCCTAATTTTTTTTTTTTTTTTTTTTTTTGTAGGCTAAGGTGTTGCTCTCTTTTTTCTATTACTTCATATCAAAATACACATCAAAATGAGGTTGCCTTCCACTCGCCCTCTTGGGGAAACCGAGTATTTAAGCCACCTGAAGTTCTTAATCGTTGCCCAAAAATAAAAGATCCATAGTCTGTTTATCCAAGCTAAATACACTATACAGTCTTTCAGATTTCTAATCCTACTTACTTGCATATAACAATTTTCTACATCTAATACTTGAAACATGCTGGAAATATCTATACTATGCATTTTCATCAAAATTAAAACATATCTAAAATTACTTAGCTTCTGCCTCTGGACGCTGGGTAGTCTCCTTGTTTGCAGCCTTCCTTTATCAATTGCTGGATCTCATCCAGCTTCTTCTCCTTCATCTCCAAGGTGATCTGTATAATTCGGAGCTCCCTCCTCAGGTTTGGAACTCCCTGCGCAAGTTCAGCCATCTCTGTTGCCGCTTGCTCCAGAGCTTTGGCCAACAATCTTTTCATCACCCAGTATATATGAAGGGATTGTTTAAATAATGGCATTCTACCCGTAGTGTTACCAGGGTCGTGGAGAAGGAACTCCCAATCCTCCATCTCAGAGTCCGACTGAGCTTGAATGGCTTCCTCCATATTTTGGATAATTCTTCTAATTCTGGGGCTCGTGCTCTGGTTATATGCCTTTTCAGCTTGCTGAATTTTCCTATCCAGCGACTGGCTTGTCTTTGTACCCGGTCTCCCCCTCTGCCCTCGTCGTCCTCCCCTTGCTCCTCGGTATCTGCTCGTTCCTCCGTCTCTCGTGCTGCTCGGTTCCATCCCGCTTCCCGCATGTCTGCTTCCCCTCCGTCTGCCACTTTGCCTTACCCTTCCTCCCCGTTGTCCCAACTGTTCGTCGCTGGTTTGCTGGTGCTCCCATCCTTCTACAGTTCGGCTTCGCTCCTTATCCCGCCTGCTCTTATCTTGCCAGTCCTCTTCCTCCTCAGAATCATCGTAAATTTCATATATCTCTTCAACTGTCTCTTCCTTCGCAACCGCCTTGCCTTTTTTGTCCCTTTCTCTGCATAGCTCAGCTTCCATTTCTTCTGCAATCCTTGCTCTCTTTCTGGTTTCCATGGCAACCTCAGCAGGTTTTCGACGCAACCTCTCTCTGTAACAGCTCACCGCCTCTTTTCCTCTTCTTACTCTCTGGGTTCCTATGCAATTTTTCCGCTGTCGAATCCTTTGTTGCCATTCATTTATAATCCTTCTATCCCTACTCCTCTTACCTGTCAACTTGGTCTTCCGCTGCCACCTGTTACTACGCCCTTCGCCTTTCCTATCAATTGTCCGACTTACTTCATTTCCATTTATGGATTTTGACGTACCTCTTTTTCCTCCTCTCTGATCACTTGCGTTGATTGTCTTGCTGCAAGGTGGTTTCTTCCTTCCTGTCATCACACACTCTTGCTGTACTACAGCATGCCTGTCCATGATATCCTTTCTTCGCCTTGTCTGACATTCATTAAATGTTTGGGCTTGCCGATCCATCTCACCTGCCCGTCGCACGAATGCTATGATTCGCGTTTGTTGCTTGCTCATTATTTTCATTCGTTGCTTGTTCATGGTCATAATTAATAATACTGGCCAAATCCTCCCATTCTCTGTTGGGCCGTGTTAGCGCTTGAGATTTCACCTCAGGCTGAGAAAGGCAAACCTTCAAGGCAACATCAAACCATTTCACCTCGTAGCTAGCCCTACAGGGTATGAGAAGGCTCTCTCCAGTCAATCTCGTTAAATTTTCAATGGGAAGAGATGACAAATCAAGGTAACATAGATATTAGGCTAGTAAACTGATTTGAAAGTTGATTTGGGGGTTTTTTGGGGTTTTTTGGTGGC